>JABWTJ010000459.1:455469-663537 GCA_016801875.1 Solanum sitiens
ATTATTTGATCCTGGCTCAACGTTTTCATATGTATCTTCCTCATTTGCTACTGGTCTAAATCTACATTGTGAATCGCTTGACATGCCTATTCGTGTTTCTACTCCGGTGGGTGAGTCTGTGATAGTTGAAAAGGTATATAGGTCATGCTTGGTGACTTTTGTGGGGAGCAATACTTATGTAGACTTGGTCATTTTAGAAATGGTTGATTTGATGTAATTCTTGGTATGACTTGGCTTTCTCCGAATTTTGCGATCTTGGATTGTAATGCTAAAACTGTGACGTTAGCCAAGCCTGGGACAGATCCGTTAGTGTGGGAGGGGGACTACACTTACCACTCCGGTCGTATAATTTCTCCTTTCTTCGTGCTAAAAGAATGATTAGTAAGGGTTGCTTAGCTTTCTTGGCACATCTCAAGGATGACACTACCCAAGTACCTTCAATTGAGTCGGTTTCTGTAGTCCGTGAGTTTCTGGATGTGTTCCCTGCAGATCTTCCTGGTATGCCACCGGATAGAGATATTGATTTCTGCATTGATCTGGAACCGGGTACTCGACCCATTTCCATACCCCCTTATAGAATGGCTCCAGCTGAGTTACGGGAGTTAAAGGCCCAACTTCAGGAGCTGTTAGGTAAAGGTTTTATTAGGCCAAGTGCATCCCCTTGGGGTGATCCTGTTTTATTTGTGAAGAAGAAAGATGGAAGTCTTCGGATGTGCATAGACTACAGGCAGCTGAATAAGGTAACTATTAAGAACAAGTATCCTATTCCTCGCATTGATTATTTGTTCGATCAGTTACAAGGTGCTTGTGTCTTCTCTAAAATTGATTTGAGGTCCGGTTATCATCAATTGAAAATACGGATAGCAGATGTGCCAAGGACTGCTTTTCGAACCAGGTATGGGCATTATGAATTCTTAGTAATGTCTTTTGGGCTTACGAATGCCCCTGCTGCTTTCATGAGCCTAATGAACGGGATTTTTAAGCCATATCTGGATCTTTTTGTTATTGTATTTATTGATGATATACTGATATACTCAAAGAGCAAGAAGGAACATGAGGAGCACTTGAGAATTGTGTTGGAAGTATTGAGGGAGAAAAAGCTTTATGCCAAATTCTCCAAGTGTGAGTTTTGGCTGGATTCAGTGTCCTTCTTAGGGCACGTGGTTTCTAAGGATGGGGTGATGGTGGATCCTGCTAAGATTGAAACAGTGAAGAATTGGGTAAGACCTACTAATGTGTCAGAAGTAAGAAGCTTTGTTGGTTTAGCCAGCTACTACCGTCGATTTGTCAAGGGATTCTCTTCTATTGCTTCCCAATTGACGAACTTGACTAAGCAGAATGTTCCATTTGTATGGTCGGATGAATGTGATGAAAGCTTTCAGAAACTCAAGACCTTGCTGACTACTGCACCTATCCTTACCTTGCCAGTAGAGGGTAAGAACTTCATTGTTTATTGTGATGCATCCTATTCTGGTTTGGGTGCAGTGCTAATGCAAGAGAAGAATGTAATTGCTTATGCTTCGAGGCAATTAAAGGTGCATGAACGTAACTATCCGACCCATGATTTGGAGTTGGCTGCGGTAGTGTTTGCATTAAAGCAATGGAGACACTATCTATATGGGGTCAAGTGTGAGGTTTACACAGATCATCGTAGTCTACAGTATGTTTTTACCCAGAAAGACTTGAATTTGAGGCAGAGGAGGTGGATGGAACTGTTGAAGGACTATGATATTACCATTCTGTATCACCCAGGAAAGGCAAATGTGGTGGCTGACGCTTTAAGTAGAAAAGCAGGTAGCATGGGTAGTTTAGCCCACTTACAAGTTTCTAGACGCCCATTGGCTAGAGAAGTCCAAAATTTGGCTAACGACCTTATGAGACTGGAAATACTAGAGAAAGGAGGATTTTTGGCCAGTGTGGAGGCAAGATCTTCTTTTCTTGACAAGATCAAGGGAAAACAGTTTGATGATGAAAAGCTAAGCCGAATTCGGGATACGGTGTTGCGAGGCGAGTCTAAAGAGGCAATAATTGATGAGGAAGGTGTCTTGAGGATTAAGGGAAGGGTATGTGTGCCTCGTGTTGATGATTTGATCCACACTATCCTTACAGAGGCTCATAGTTCCGGATATTCTATACATCCTGGTGCAACCAAGATGTACCGTGACCTAAAGCAACACTTTTGGTGGAGTAGAATGAAGCGCGACATTGTTGATTTTGTTGCCAAATGTCCAAATTGCCAGCAAGTAAAGTATGAACACCAGAGGCCCGGAGGAACACTTCAGAAAATGCCCATTCCTGAATGGAAGTGGGAGAGAATTGCAATGGACTTCGTGGTTGGTCTTCCAAAGACATTGGGTAAGTTTGACTCTATTTGGGTAATTGTGGACAGATTAACTAAGTCTGCTCACTTCATTCCGGTCAAGGTGACCTACAATGCAGAGAAGTTAGCCAAAATCTACATCTCAGAAATTGTTCGATTGCATGGAGTTCCACTCTCCATTATATCAGATAGAGGTACGCAGTTTACTTCTAAGTTCTGGAGAACATTGCACGCGGAATTAGGTACTAGGTTGGACCTTAGTACTGCATTTCACCCTCAGACCGATGGTCAGTCTGAGCGAACGATTCAAGTGTTGGAGGATATGCTTCGCGCATGTGTGATTGAATTTGGTGGTCATTGGGATAACTTCTTACCCTTAGCGGAGTTTTCATACAACAATAGCTATCACTCCAGTATTGACATGGCCCCATTTGAAGCATTGTATGGGAGGAGATGTAGGTCTCCCATTGGTTGGTTTGACGCATTTGAAGTTAGACCTTGGGGTACTGATCTGTTGAGGGATTCATTGGAGAAGGTGAAATTTATTCAAGAAAAGCTTTTAGCAGCTCAAAGTAGGCAAAAGGAATATGCAGATCGAAAGGTTAGAGACTTGGAGTCATGGAGGGTGAACAAGTCTTGCTGAAGGTTTCACCCATGAAAGGGGTGATGCGGTTTGGAAAAAGGGGTAAGCTAAGTCCAAGGTATATTGGACCATTTGAAGTACTTAAGCGAGTAGGGGAGGTGGCTTATGAATTAGCCTTGCCTCCAGGGCTGTCAGGAGTGCATCCGGTATTTCATGTGTCTATGTTGAAAAGATACCATGGGGATGGAAACTACATCATTCGTTGGGATTCGGTTCTGCTTGATGAAAATTTGTCTTATGAGGAGGAACCTGTTGCTATTTTAGATAGAGAAATTCGCAAGTTGAGATCAAGGGAGATTGCATCTATCAAAGTTCAATGGAAGAATCGACCAGTTGAAGAGGCCACTTGGGAGAAGGAAGCTGATATGCAAGAAAAATATCCGCATCTGTTCACAGATTCAGGTACTCCCTCTCATCCTTGTCTTTCTTCTTTTGATCGTTCGAGGACGAACGATGGGTAAATTGGTATCTATTGTAACGACCTGCTTAGTCGTTTTGAGCAGCAGATTTTATTTCTGGAAAACTGTCTGAGACGACGTATCCAACGACGGACCGTCATGGGCACGACGGACCGTCGAGGGTGTCTCGTTCCAAACACTTGGAATTCTTATATTTGAGTGCTGAAATCGACTCTCTGAACTCTGTGACGGACCTGCAGGACGGACCGTCACAGACATGACGGACCGTTGTGAGGTTCCGTTTCAAACACTTCAACTCTTGAGAATTGGGTACTGAGAGCAATTCTCTGAAGTCTGTGACGGACCTGCAGGACGGACCGTCACAGACATGACGGACCGTTGTGAGGTTCCGTTTCAAAACACTTCAACTCTTGAGAATTGGGTACTGAGAGCAATTCTCTGTCCGTCGTGACGGAAGTGCAGGACGGACCGTCGTAGGCACGACGGACCGTCTCAGACTCATAAAGGAAATTGAGTCTCTGAAGGTTGTGACGAACCTGCAGGACGGACCGTCGCAGGGACGACGGGCCATCACAGGTTGCGTAATCCCAGTCTGGGTCGGATTTCTGGGTAAGTTTTAAAGGGGTGTTTTGGACTATTCCTGCTATAATTATGAATTTCGTGGGTCAATATTAATAACTCAAATTCTTGGGGGTGTGAAGGAGATAACCTTGAGTTAAGTAGTGGGTTAATTCCTCATCTTTTATACCTAATTATATGCTAATTAGGGAAAAGAGAGAGAGTTTTGAAGAAGAAAAATAGAGAGAACAAGGAGAAGAGAGGAACGATCTATAGAGAGAGACAAACAAAGAGGAAACAAAAAGCTTTGAGAGATTACTTGCTTGATCAAGAATCCTTGGTGAAGGTAGGTTATGGTTTTGATACTATTCGTAGTAAACTCTTAATAGTGAATGATATGTATTGGTAGTATTGTAAACCCTTCTATATGCTTAATTGTATGCTTGCATGAATGTGATTAGGTGATTGTGATAAAATAAGCATAATGAAGCTTTTGAATCCAAAATCTTGAAGAACCCAAATTCACCTTGTTATTGATGATGCCTTGGTATAAAAGAAGGCTTGATTAATTGATAGAATGATGTTAGTGGATCGGAGTGTCACGTTCCGACACATAGTATTAGGGGATCGGGTGTCACGAACCGACACGTAGAATTAGGGGATCGGAGTGTCACGTTCCGACACATAGTATTAGGGGATCGGGTGTCACGAACCAACATGTAGAATTAGGGGATCGGAGTGTCACGTTCCGACACATAGTATTAGGGGATCGGGTGTCACGAACCGACACGTAGAATTAGGGGATCGGAGTGTCACGTTCCGACACATAGTATTAGGGGATCGGGTGTCACGAACCGACACGTAGAATTAGGGGATCGGAGTGTCACGTTCCGACACATAGTATTAGGGGATCGGGTGTCACGAACCGACACGTAGAATTAGGGGATCGGAGTGTCACGTACCGACACATAGTAGTAGGGGATCGGAGTGTCAAGTACCGACACAAGAGGAAGAAAGATAATGAATCTTGAGAGATGTTAATACACTCAATGTAATGAACCTAATTTCCCAAATGAGTGTGGTATTGAGGCTTGAGTCCTCATGGATGAACTTGGTAGTACTTATTGATGGTTATAGTACTTGTTGCTACATGTTGAGTATTGTAGTTGATTTATGATATGAACTGATATATACTGTTTTCTATTTTGAGTTGGCCGATGATACCTACTCAGTACTTGTGTTTTGTACTGACCCCCTACTTGTTGTTTCTTTCTTTGTTATTTGGGAAATGCAGCAAACGTACCGTCGTCTTCAACTCAGCAGCAATTCTAGCCAGTCTTCACTACACCGGATTTCAGGGTGAGCTAATGCTTCTAGCTTGGACTGGATCTTCTCTGCAAGTCTTGATGCCTTGAACTTCCGGCATGGACTAGCCTTTTATTTATTTTAGCTTCTTAGATACTTTTATATTAGTAACTTGAGGATAGATGTTCTTGTGATGATGACTTCCAGATTTTGGGGATAATGGGTTATAAATTTTAGAAGTTATTTAATTGTTTTTGTTAATGAGTTTTAAGTCTTCCGCTTTGTATTTTGTTCAATATGTTGGGGTTTTAGATTGGTTGGTTCGCTCACATAGTAGGATAAGTGTGGGTGCCACTCGCGGCTCAATTTTGGGTCGTGACAGAGTAAGAGGCTTTGGCTAGTTCTTCACAGCCTCAGTCTTCCTGGGATCCACCTCCACGCCCTGAGCGGACACAACATGACCCAGGAAGGTCACTGATCTAAGCCAAAATTCACACTTGCTGAATTTGGCGTACAGCTGATGTTGTCTAAGTACCTGCAAGGTTAGTCTCAAATGCTGTTCATGCTCTTCCTTGGTCCTAGAGTAGATGAGAATGTCATCAATGAATACTATGACGAAAGAGTCAAGGTATTCACGGAAGACTCGGTTCATAGGTCCATAAATGCAGCAGATGCATTCGTAAGACCAAATGACATGACTAAGAACTCATAATGACCATAACGGGTATGAAAAGCTGTCTTTGGGATATCTCCATCCCTAACCCTAAGCTGATCATACCCTGAATGAAGATCAATCTTAAAGAAGAAACTAGACCCTTGGAGCTGATCGAACAAATCATCTATTTTGGGAAGTGGATATTTATTCTTTATAGTGACTTTGTTGAGCTGCCGATAATCAATACACATTCTAAGGGTTCCATCCTTCTTTTTCACAAACAACACTGGAGCGCCCCAAGGGGATATGCTCGGCTGAATGAAACCCTTGTCAGTGAGATCTTTTAACTGCAGCTTCAACTCTTTGAGTTCAGCTGGAGCCATTCTGTAAGGAGGAATTGAAAAAGATGACACAATAACCCCTTGGACATCATTTTATTGGCCTTAAGGTTTGAAATAAAGAGGTTAGGATGTCTCGAGTTGTACCCCTCCCAGACAAGGTCCTCTTCATCAGGGAAAGGAAATCTCACCACTCTACTACGACAGTCCAAACAAGCATAACAACTGTGAAGCCAGTCCATGCTAAGAATAACATCAAAATCATGCATGGGTAACTCAACCAAGTCTGCACACATAGTCTTACCACTTACAACTATTGGGCAATCATTGTATACTCTAGCAGTTCTTACATTTTCTCCTAAAGGTGTACTAACCACTATAGGATCATGCAGAACTTCAGTCAATATCTCAAAAGTGAGAGAAAGCAAAGGAGTTACAAAGGAAAGCATAGACCCTGGATTAAGTAAAGCATAAACAGAAGTTTAGAATACTTGCAGCATACCTGTGACCACATCAGCGGACTTCTCCTGCTCCTTCCTGCCCTTCAGGGCATAGAACCTGTTCCTCTTAGGAGGCTCGACTGCTGCTGCACCCTGTGGCTTAGGCCTAGGCTGAGCATTACCTCCAGGCTGAACTCTATTCTGTGGGCACTCTCTAACCATATGCCCACTCTTACCGCAACCGAAGCAGGCATTAGTGCCCTATTTGCACTCTCCAATGTGAGCACGGCCACACTTAGCACAGTTCTTTTTGGGACGCTGCATCTCACCTCCATTGCCCTTCTTGGGCTATGGTCTGCCTCCTCTAGGTGCTGTACTCCTCTGAGAATTAGAGTTCCCAGAACTCTGTTACCCCTTCTTGAACCTGGGCTGCTCACGGACGCCAAAATTATTTCTGTGGCCTCCATGGCTGAGACCTGCCTAATCTTGAGGCTTAGGTCTCCTAGCATCACAAATACCCCTCTTTTTGCGGCTGTCCTCTACCTGCTGGACATGCACCATCAACCTGGAGAGGTCCATATTATCATGGAGCATCGCAGACAGAGACTCCTCCTCCAGATCTCCATTGATTCCTGTGAGGAACCTGCTCATCTCATCCCTGCTGTTAGATACAAGGGAAGTAGCATACCTGGATAATTTAACAAACTTCAGTACTTATCTCATCCTTACTGTTAGATACTAAGGAAAGTAGCATACCTGGATAGTTTAACAAACTTCAGGGAATACTCCCTGACTGTCATAGTTTATCTCATCCTTACTGTTAGACACGCTCATAACACCAAGAAATTAGACATTAGGAAAAGCGCGATAAGATCAGAAGAAGGGAAATTTTCCTATGCATCATGCAGTCTCTAATTCAGGATAGTGGTGCACTTCACTACCATGATTTAGAAACTACTCAATGTGGTTAATGTGAACTCATTATTATCTGGTTTTAACCTAGGGCTCTGATACCAACTTTTTCACTACTGGAATCTAGACCCCAGACGAGACCGGCATCATTGACCTCTCAGAGGTCGCAGACAAGCCTACTTACGTCATTCTTACTTTAGCTAGGTCAATTTTAGCGAAAAATTTGAACTTTTTGTTTATTAACATACTTACTAATCATTTCTAATACATTCATAATTTGTTCACCATCAACCATCTAACATTAAGATCATCAAATGAAAGAAATAGTTTAATATAGCACTAACTGTATACTTGCCAAAATGGCACCAATACAATGTCTGAAATAATAGGGGAAAGAAATGCTAGTGGAACATACTCCACTAGCTCAATACTAAGACTAAGCTAGAATATAAATGGGAAAGCATCCTCGAAAGCATGAGGGCCTACCAAGTCCAGCTGAAAGCTCGACGTCCGAATAGCTCCAGTGTCAACCTGTAGATCTAGCGTCCACCTGTGCCTGCACCTAAAATTGTAGAGTTGTATAGGGTTAGTACACACTTGTACTAAGTATGGATATATGCAAGCACACACCAAGGACATGCATGATAAAGGATAGCTCTTTCCTAACAATATGATTATGGAAAGTCAAGTAAGTGGACTTGCCAAATTGGGATTAGGAAAGTTAGTGAACTTTCCAAATTTGGATTAGGAAAGTCAGTGAGCTTTCCAAATTTGGATTAGGAAAGTCAGTGAGCTTTCCAAATTTAGTTTAGGAAAGTCATGCCATGAGAGTAACATGCATCATATTACTTATCATATTGCACACAGCACATAACATATTACACATAGCACATATCATATAGCATACAATACATAACATCTTTTATAACATTCATTCATATGCCATGAGACCTTGGAATCATGGACTTGTCATTAAGACTTTCCAAAATGAGGGCTCAACATATGGGACCTAAACTAGGGAGTCTTCATTAGCAAACACGGAGTCTTCTTCATTCATTCATATGTACTTGATTTCATTTCTTTCATAAGCCAGTGTGAACACCAGCTATACCTAGGGTGTAGTTTAAGACTTTCATCGGGTTTGCTGTGCAATGATAAAGAATAACCTAGTGTCATTACATGAGTCTAGCTCACCTCTTGAATATCCTATCCTAACACCTTTGGTATCGTTCATTTCATTATGTGCTTCATTTGAGGCTGGCCTCATTCATTCATTGGGAACTTTAACTTTAACCGACATTGATCATGTGAGCATCATGAAATCCAGTGTCTCCCCCACACCGAAAAGAGGTGGAATCACCGGCCATGGTGACACAAAATATGCTAGCGTGCATGGGAATTTAACCCCGCCAGATCCCTATATTGGCAGTATGGGTTCGAAGACCAAGAGATATAGGGAGACCCATACCCGGCAAGCCAGACAGTCTCATCTCATGAGAGTTACGTGAACCTGCGCCCTTCCCGAAAGAAGGCATCACCGCTCATAGCTAGTCTATCAGTGCTCAGTATAAAGTTCCATTACATTCAACTCATACGTCATGGAAGCTGTCTTCTAGTATGAGGACATCATAGCTCAATAGATGATTTCTCATCTCATTATTAGTATTAAGTGTGTTAATCTCAATACTTTCATTAGAGTGTTCATAGAGACTGGTCTCTTCATTAACTTTACACTCTCATAGGTGAGTACGTTTTGGTAACATTTACTTAGACTCATTTGAGATTGTTCTCATCTTTTACATTAGCCTCATATCATGTTGTCACCACATTCATTAACATTAGCACATTTCCTCTTCATAATTACTCACCCCATTTTACGTGAATGTTCATTTCATCATATACCAATATACTTGGCCATTTGTGTGTTTCATACTCTTACTTAACCCTTCTAGGGTTTCGTCATTTTATTACATACATCTTAGGTTCACTTATTTTTAAATGTATGCTAGACTTATGGGTCTATACATACAAGCCATGAGGCTTCATTCATATTTCGTTAAGTGACTCATATCTTCCTAAGATTATGTAGTACAGGAATTATGTATCTTGTATGTATGCCAAGATCTTGATTTTGATATAAGTAGGTGGCATTATTCTTGAACATTTAATTCACGTATGACTTGTGTATCAATACGAAAATTTGGGCAAGGGAACCCAAGTTCGAACCACTTGGACAATACTTACATTTTTCCTTGACGTTATTTTTAGTCTTCATGACATTGTGACCCTAGATCGAGCCCCAACATCAACATTCTATCTTTATTTTTCTCCTTGGGTTTTCCCTTTATTTAGCCGAAGGGTTGTGGGATCGAACCCCTACAATCCCTTTTATTTTTCATTTAAAATTTTGTTGTCCCATTTCGCCTAGATCAAGAGGTTGTGGGATAAAACCCCCCCAACCTCTTTTTATTTTAGTCTTTATTTCGCTGGTATTGGGAGGTTGTGGGTTCGAACCCCCACAGCCTCCTTATTTTATTTTTAAATTCGCTAGGGGCTGTGAGGTTGTGGGTTCGAACCCCCACAACCTCCTTATTTTTATTTTTAATTAAAATTTACATATCTAGGCGTTTGGCAGTGAGGTTGTGGGTTCGAGCCCCCACAGCCTCACTTTATTTTCTTATTTAATTCGCCCTTCTCCTTTCCAGCCTTGAGGTTGTGGGTTCGATTCCCACATCTCACATTTTCTTTTCTTTAATTTTCTTCTTTCATTCGCTGCCTGGAGGTCGTGGGTTCGATTCCCACGCCTCCCAATTTGTTTATTTAAATTATTGCTCTCTCCTTTCTCAACCAGTAGACCCCATTTCGAATCCCCCTGCCCCCTTTTTCTTTTTTTTCTTGCGAATTAAAGGTGTTATACGGGTGAGGTCACAGGTTCGAACCCTGGTGGCCTCACCCCTTTAAAAACCAATTAATTTCCAGATATCCCCTCTACACTTTAGCCTAAACGAAACTTGTAGTTGTTGCTGGAAATTAGTCATTTTTATTAGCTTATATTCACCAATATTTCCCCTTGAAAACTTAGGAAAACTCATGGATCATTTAACACCTTTTTTTGGGTGTATTTCATGGATTCGTTTAACACATTCTTAGGTGTAGTTTCATTGTTGTTTTGGCTGCAACTTTCCACTTAAAATCAGTCACATACACCGCATATGAAGATCACGAATTACACATTTTATGCACGTTAATTTCAGCTGTCAAACTAACCACTTTAAGATTTCAAAACGGATAGCAACAACAACAAACATTTACATATTGCACCACATCATTTTCGGTTGACATCATTGAACATGCTTGCTATTTCTAAACACAAAATCACAAAGAACATCATATTTCACACTTAGCTACCAACAATCATACCAACAACATGATTTCTAACCTAATATAGATTGAAATCGGAAGGAGACTAGGGTCAAGGAGTTCAACATTCAAGGGGACATCCCTAGTTTCATACGTTGAATTTTGTAGAAAGAAATTCCTCTTGGAGAAAGGATTCCAAGAGAGAAAACCCATACTTGTTCTTTGTGTTGTTCAACACTCAAAGTTGCTGCCCAGAATCACCACCAAAATCACGTCCAAATCCCCTCAACTTCAACACCAATTCGACGGAATAATCCTCCCTCTTATGTAACGTTTTTGATTAGTTTATTGTTTGTAATTTTCGTTGTGAGTTCTTCAAGTGTGAAGAACTTTGGTTGGTTTTTCAGTTCTTAAGATTTTGTTAGGCAAAGAAAACGTGAAAAGAAATAGAGAGAGAGGCAGATCGTGAGAGTGAATGAAATGTGAAAAAGAGAGAGGTTCCTTAGGATTAGGATTCTAGTTGAGACTTAGTCAAAATAAGATATCTTAATTAATAAATAATTAATAACAAAAATCTGATTTTCCTTTTTCTTAAATCAGCTAATAAATATTAATTAATTTATCAATTTAAATAATAACAATTTAAATCATTGCTTCCACCTAGGTTCGAACCCGGGTGGAGCAAGACTTCACTTCAAGAGCTCAATTTCGGATCCCTCTCACCAAATTGCCCCTACAATTTATTAATTAAATAATTAAATATATATTTAGGGTAATTACGATATTACCCTTAGCATGGTAAAAGAGCATTTTACCACTAGACCCTCAAAACTTAAGATTTCCTCTTTTTAAGTCCGTTAAAGACTCTTTCGAGTAAATCTTCGTATTCGAGAGCCCTACATGGTTGGTCCCAACCTTTCCAAGCTCAAATAACTCCCCAAGTCAGTTGGCTTGGCTGTAGCAAGGGTTCCGAGAAGGTCTAGGAATGGAATAAAATATTGAGGTGCTTGCTTGACTTCACTAAGCTAAGAAGTGACAAGTAGGTGCATCACCTACTTTGACTTATTGACCAGCCCAAAGGACCAAGTAGGTACATCACCTACTAAGACTCTTTTGACCATGTTATTGGGCCAAGTACACTACACACACTTCCATTAATCTGGCCCAAGTTGAATATAAGAATAAGGGGAAAATGGACAGCCAAAGCCCAATCTTTCCAAGCCCATAAGAAATAATCTAAATGGATAACTAGCTCCATCACCTACTTAAATGTGTGGCCCAAATTAAATACACATGTTGGCTGCAAATGAAGTACAATAAAGGTGGCAAAAGGGTCAATGTTCTAAAGTCCAAATAGCCAAACGAGAAGTCCAAGTAGGTGGGTAACCTACTTGACAGATTATTGCCAAAAATGAGTGAGAAAGTCGGCAAAAACAGGTCCCTTTAAAAGAGATTGATATCATCATTTTCAAACTATTTTACTTTGACAAAAAATCTGATTTTTAGAGCTTTCTCTCTTCTCTCTTTTAGATTCATACATCTGCCATTAAATACCATTAGGGTTCTTTAATAATAGAGATTTCAAGCTATTGAAAGGTCTAATTTAAGACAAGTTAAGGAGGACAACCTTTACCTTGAAGAATCTAAGTCTTAGCAAGTGGTAGTTCTATCTAGCAAGGTAAGCTACTGCAATTTTTTCCCTCTTGTGCTTGAGTTAATTAGGACACTTGCTATGTTTTATTGAGTTGGAAATTGTTACTTTTACATGGTGAATATTGGGGAGGATGTTCTGGTGATTAGTGCATATTGGGACGGCCATGGTGGGGATTCCTCTTTAAATTAAGTTATGAGCTTGTTTGAGCACTTTAAACGTAATGTTAGATCTTCAAGTGCTGGTGATCAAAAATCATGATTCATATTGCTTCTATTACATTATTATGTTTAAAGATTGTTATATGTATGTTATGATAAGGGATGTGACTGGATGTGTGGGGAAGTTATGGAGACGTGTATGGAATTAAATATTGCAGGGAGTTTTGGGGAGGACCTGATACTAATGTTGTGCAGTATATAGACGTGATTAAAGGGAAAGGGAAAGAAAGAAAACACTTGCTAGATAGATTGAAGCTTAATACTTCGTTACTATTTAGGTATGGTCAAGTATCTCAAGATTGATTAGCTTACTAATACTAGTCTTACAACTTATTTTACTGTAGATTAGTGATTTGAAGAAAAGGATCTTAAGTAATACGTTTTGAATTGTATAGCAAGGTATGTAAGGCTATTCGGTTTCCTATTTCTTTGGCATGAATCAATTACTTGCATTACAAAAAGTAAGGTTTTTAAGGGGCCTTGGTAATGACTGATCCATAGTTACAATTCCTACTCCCTAGAGCATTAAAGTGAGCACTCTAATATGAGTTTGTTACTAAATATACATGCTTAATCTACAAAGTATTAGAATGCATGGTTTAAACTTTTTCATCGTCAGAGTACCCTTGGTACCTATGTTCCTCGTATAAATCATATTTATCCCAGATTACACATGGTATATATGTTTATATGTTGGATATATGAGTTGCCCATATCTTGTCAACTTGCTTCAATTGTCTATTCCATCATATATCTCATCTTTTCAGATATTCATGTGTTCCTTTTTTTGGTTATTACTCCTATTATGTTAGATTATAATGTTACCTTACAAGATCCCTACTTGCTCTACTGTACATTTTATACTTACTTGGAATATGTATCCATCCTTAAGTCTAATCTGTCCACATTCTCCCTTGGTTTCACTTTCATGTATACCTTGTATTTGGTAATAGTTAGTGAGTATTCGGCTATCATATTGAGTTTCAAATCTCTTGGTTGAATGTTAAAAGTCTTCACATGATAGCTGCTTCAATTTGAGATGTCAAAATCAATACTGAGTCATATAAGCTCCTAAGTAATACACGTTTATGTCACATTTGCCTCCCATGTCATTATTATTATCGTATGTCCATATTCATATGTATTCTACTACTAGTTCATAGTTCCAAATCTAAACAGGGATTATGACCACCAACACAGCAATCACAAACGAGTTATGAACATCAAAAGAACAATTTCAAAAGAGTTATGAACATCAAAACAACAATATCAAAGATTAAAGAATCTAAGTGAAGCAATCTGTATAATTATGGGTGGAAGCTCAGGGGCGAAAGCATAACATGGGCCTATACCAATTGGTATAAGAGGGTGGCAGCTCAGGGGCAAAAACCTAGCATAGGGCTATCCCAATTAGTAAAAGAGGGTGGCAGCTCAGGGGCGAAATCCTAGCATGGGCCGATTCCAATTTGTGAAATAATGAGGATAGCATCCCAGGGGTTAAAATGCCAAGCATGGTTTATCCTCTACTACCGCTGATCAGCTGGTCACTTGTATCATATTTCTTATAAAGATTATAAAGTACAAAAAAGTAAAGAAACGAGTGTAACATGCATGATTCAAAGTACAAGTAAAGGTAGTCTCTAATCCTTATCTATTGGTATTTGGTTTCACGTGAGCTCTCATTTTACATATGGTTGTATTGTGCCTTACATATTCAGTACATTCTTCTGTACTGACGTCCCTATTTGGGGACGCTGCATTTCATGCTGTAGGTACAAGTACTCTAAAGTAGATCTCCCCAATAGAAGCACATGATACTCAGCGGTGTTGGTGAGCTCCAGGTTTCTTCGAGGCTTTGCCGATTCTTTACTATGTGTATTTTCATAGCGTGGATTCCAATAGAGGCTTTGTAGACAATGTAAAGCTATCATCTTTATTCATAGTTTCACTTGTCACATGTAGCGGTTCAGCTAGTCAAAATGTGTTGCATACGAAACTTTTCATCAATAATCTACATAGTAGTTTACTCTCTCATCATAGGTTACTTGTAAAACATGTGTTCATGAGGTACTTGTCTGCCTCACCTAGGGTTGGGGTGTGACAGCAAATATGACACCAACGTAACACTTAGGAGCTTATATGACTCAGTAAGCATTTTCACATATCAAATTGAAGCACATATCAAGTCAAGACATTTAACATTCAGCCAATAGATTTGAACTCTATATGACAGCCACATACTCACTAACTAATATCAAAGAAAAGGTATACATGAATGTGGAACTAAGGAAGAATGTGGACAGATTCAACTTAAGGACGAATAAATATTAAAAGTAACTACATATAAATGTACAATAGAGCAAGTATACATATTGTTAGGTAACATAATAGTCTAACACAATGTGGAGTAATAACCAATAAAGGAAACATATGAACATGTGACAAGATGAAATATAAAATTGAAGAAAGTTAGCTTGATATGGGCAGATTGTATATCTAACATATAAATATATGTACCGTGTATAATCTGGGACCACTTTGATTTATATAAGGGGAATGCATGCCAAGGGTACATGATGATGAAACAAGCTTAAACCTTGTAGTCCAATACTTGGGAGAGTAATCATGAACATTTATTAATAAACTCATAGTAGAGTACTCACTTTAATGCTCTAGTGAGTAGGAACTGCAAATATGGATTAGTCACTACCAAGTGTCACCGACTTAGAGTATTTGCTAAAGCTCCATGCAACCCTCTATTACTTAATCACTAGTCTTTCAAGATCTTGTAAGTTCAAGGAAGCCTTTAAGACTTAGAATCGCTAAGAAAATGCCTGGAAAAGACTTTGAAAGAACGAGAAAGAGAACTTAGAAGAAGGCTTTGTATATTGCTTGGAGAATGTTTTACAACTTGAGTGGTGGCTTTGCAAATGAGGGGCACCTCTATTAATACAACTTCGTAGGGACTAAAGAATTCTACATTCTCTTAGGACTTTCTTTAGCCTTCTTGAGGATTCCAAAAGGTTCTAGAGTTCTCCGCACAACTCAAGAATGTTCTGCCCTTCTACAGATGCGGAATCAGACTGGAATAATGGCGGGACATCACACGCTCCCCCATATGATGATGCGACGACCGCGGCGCATTGATGCAAAAACTCCTGGACCTTGTCTTTGAATTGCCACTAGTCTTCATATTTCTCCCATGTGGCCTCCTCTGGAGTTTGTCCCTTCCAATGCACAAGGAACATGGCGCTAGCTTGTTGTCCTCGTTTTCGTTTTGGCTTGGTAGTCTATGATAGCCTCAATCTCCCGGTCATGCGAGGCAGTGACAGTAATTGGTTCTCGTTGTGATCGGTTTCTCCTAGGATTATCCTTGTGTTCATGGTAAGGCTTGAGGACACTTGTATGAAACACCGGATGAATCTTTAAGTGTGGAGGTAACTCCAACTTGTATGAGATCTTGCCCACCTTGGCAAAAATCCTGAACGGACCCTCATATTTGTGCACTAAGTTTTGATGGACACCCCTTAGTCCCTTGAAGTGTCGTGGGTCAAATTTTACCAAGACCATGTCGCATTCTTTATAATCCGTGGAACGAAGTTTGTGGTCGGCAAACTTCTTCATCTTCTTGGCTGCCTTACTTGTCCAAATAGGACTTGGCAGTGTCAAGATGATCCTCCCATCCCTTGGCAAGACGGTAGGTACCCAAACTCTTTCCCTCAAAAGCAGTCGACAACGAATGCGGAGTTTGGGGTTGTTGGCCTGTCGCCAACTCAAATGGTGTGCGCTCGGTGGACTCACTCCTATGCAAATTATAGGAAAACTGCGTCATGTCTAGGAGTTTGGCTCAATCTTTCTGATGCGCACTAACATAGTGCCTGAGATAGCACTCTAGTAGGGCGTTGACGCGTTCCGTTTGGCCATCGATCTACGGGGGGAAACTTGTGGAGAATTGAAGTTTTGTGCCCAGTATGTCGAACAACTCTCTCAAAAATTTTCAAGTAAAGTGGGGGTCTCAATCGCTGATGATATGCCTTGGCAGCCCCCAATATTTCACCACGTTCTTAAATAACAATCGAGTGACTTCTTTTGCGATGCAACCGGCTATGGCAGGCATAAAGGTATCATACTTTGAAAACCTATCCACCACGACAATGATAGTACCAAACCCGTGGGACTTCGGTAAGGAAGTGAGGAAATCCATGGTCACGCTCCCCCACGGACGTTCTGCTACGGGTAGTGGCTCTAGTAACCTTCCCGGTTACCTTTGCTCCACCTTGTCTTGCTATCACATAAGACAAGTCTGCACATAGCACTCGATGTCATCCCACATGCGTGGCGAAAAATAAATAGCCTCGATCAACGCCCTTGTTCTTCGCTGCCCCGGACACCCAGCCCACGGTGTGTTGTGGCTTTCCTTAATGATGCACCGCCTGATAGCCCAGACTTGGGCACATAGACCCTCAAACCAGTAGTGAGCAAGAAGCCATCTTCTACCCAAAACGCCTGGTTTGCCTTGGGAATCCAACTCCATCAGCTTCTTTACATCTGGAGCGTGTTACATGTTATCCATTATTGCATCTTAAATGTCACAGTGGGCTGTAGTGATGGAAGCAAGCTTAGCTTTCCTACTTAGTGTATCGGCCACGACGTTGTGTCTTCCTTGCTTGTACTCCAAGATGTAGTCAAACTCTTCCAGAAAATCTTGCCACCTAGCTTGCTTCAGGGTGATCTTCTTTTGTAACTGAAAATAGCTAGTGGCCATGTTGTCGGTCTTTATCATGAACTTGGAGCCTAGTAAGTAGTGTCTCCACGTGCGTAGGCAATGTACGATGGCTGTCATCTCCTTTTCGTGCACTGTATAATGTCATTCCGTCTCGTTCAACTTGTGGCTCTCAAATGCTATTGGGTGTCTATCTTGCATTAGGATTCCCCTAATGGCAAAGTCTGAATTATCCGTATGCACATCGAATTTCTTGGAGAAGTCGGGCAGCGCAAAGACCGGATCTTTCATCATTGTGGCCTTGAGACATTCGAACGCCCTTTTGCACTCCTTGCTCCAAACCCATGGCTTATTCAGCTTCAATAACTTGGTTAGTGGAGCAGCTTTGGCGGAGTAACCACTTATAAACCTGCGGTAATATTTTGCAAGTCCAAGAAATGATCGTAGCTCGGTCACTCTGGTGGACGCCTCCCACTCGTGGATTGCTCAGATATTTGATTCGTCCATTCATAGTTCGCCCTAGCTGATGACATGGCCGAAGAAGTGCACCTCGTGGTTGGCGAACTTGTACTTCTCCCGCTTGAAATAGAGTTTGTTCTCCCGTAAGACTTGGAGGACTTTCCTCAAGTGCTCTAGGTGAGCTCCTTCATGGTGCGGCTATAGATGACTATGTCATCCAAGTACACCACCACGAACTGATCCAAGTAGGGGTGAAAGATCTTGTTCATCACCTTGCAAAAGGTGGCAGGTGCGTTGGTTAAGCCAAAAGGCATTACCTACCACTCATACGGTCCATATCTGTTCACGCATACTATCTTTGGCTTGTCCCCTCCGCGATGTGCACTTGGTAGTAACCTTTCCGGAGATCCATCTTGGTGAAGTACTTGGCATGTCCAAGTCTATCAAACAAATATGTGATTAGGGGGATAGGATACTTGTTTTTAATTGTTACCTTATTGAGCGCCCGATAGTCGATGCATAAGCGCAATAACCCGTCTTTCTTCTTCTGGAACAGAACCGGTGCGCCATGTGCCTTGGATGGACGGGTGTGACTGGCCTCGAGGAGATCCTTCAACTGCTTCCTTAGATCCTCTAACTCGGGTGGATCCATATGGTAAGGTGCATGTGCGGGTAGATTGGATCCAACCTCTAACTCTATCTTGTGATCTACCTAGCGCCTAGGAGGTAGAGTCTTCGGCAGCTCGTCCGGCATCATATCCTTATTTTCTTCAAGGTCTCGACAATCGGTGGCAAGGACTCCTAAGTACCATTGTCTTTCCCCGAACATGCAATGGTAGCCAAGAATGTCGGTTCTTCTTTATTTAGGACCTTCAGAGCATGACCGATAAGTGGGTGTGTCCTTCCTTCTTCGACACCTTGACTAGAGGTACCATGCATGACCCTTCTCACTCTATAACTATGAGTTGTTGGAGGTAGGGTTCAATCATTGTGTGGCAGCGCTGGAAGAACTCTTGGCCGAGAATGATATCAAATATATCTTGAGGAGCGACGGTAAAGTTTGTCTTTCTTTGCCACTTCCCCAACGTGATGCTTACTCCTTGGGTGACCCCATATACGAGAGTCGGTGGGTCATTAACCATCTTGAGGCAGGTGTTTCTGGCATGTAGTTCAGCCCTAACCTTTCTGTCGTCGTCTTGGTCATGATGTTTGCTTCGGGCCCGGAGTATACCATGGTATGAGCTGGTCGTCCATTTATAGAGATGTCTACATACTGCGTGCTGAAGTTTCCCGACTTCTGTGTCTGCTTGGCTATAGAACTGACCGTATATTCCTACCATGCCCAGCTATTTCGTGCCCGCGTCCTGTCCTTGCTCTTGTGCGTCCTTCTCTTTTCGTTTGCGTTAAATGGAACCAAGGTTCTTTATCTCGGGGCACCTGGCATAGCCGTGCGGTCCACCGTATATGTAGCAGCCATCTCCTTTGTTGGTCTACGCCCTTTTCTCTGTGTAGTTCTGGTGCACAAACTGTGTCCGGCTTGTGGGGTTCGTGCTGCTTGGGGTGTACCTGCTACTCCTTGACTCGGCTACGATCTCCCCCACCTTTGGCATGACTAGGCCTTGCATCCTTGCCCTTTTCTTTGTCATGTCGTTCATGCTTAAAGTCTGTCAAGGACGCAGCTTGCATGATGGCTTCGTCTATGGTCTTGACCTGTCATCGCTCCAACTCGTCTTGGCCCAATTCTGCAACCTGTCTAGAAATGGAACAACATGTCCTCATCCGTGAGGTTGGGAATTTGAAGTGTTAGAGTTGTGAACTCTTTCACGTATGCCCAAATGCTTTCTGTTTTCTTTAATTACTGGAATTTGCGCTTAACCTCATACATGATGTTGTTAGGCAAGACGGCTTTCTTGAATTCCTCGCAGAATTGCTCCCACGTGTTGATGGTGTACTTCCCCTTCCCAATTTTGGCTTTTTTGCGCCTCCACCATAGCATGGCCATCTTAGACAGATACAACACATCAGTGTTGATCTTGTTCCATCATTCTTCACCAGACTACACTTGAAGTAGTTCTCCAAGTGCCATAGAATGTTTTCCACCTCTTGAGCGTCTCAAACGCCTTTGAATATAGGTGGCTTGGGAGCCTCAATCTTGGCCTCACTATCACGGTCGGGTGATATAGATCCTCCAGTCTTCGCACCTTCGTTGAGCATTTTCACTTCGGCCTTCAGAGTTTCAATCGTGCTTACCGCGTCAATAAGATGACACTCCAAGGAAGTGATAGTCTCGTTCATCTCAAACTTGACCCGCTGGCGACCCTCCAACTCCTTAAGGATGTTCTCAGTATCCTCAAAGGTGAAGTCCTCAAGGGTCTTAAACTTGCCATCGTCCAAATTCATGTGCCGTCCAATATCTCCACGGCCCGCCTCGCCACCTCCACCATTGCGACCCATTCTTCTCCAGTTCAAGAACAAAGAGATAGGTATTATCCCTCTACATGCCACTTGGCAATTGGAGCCTCATCTCATGAGAATCTATTGGATAAGTATCCCTCAGTGGGGAGTCAACATCTAATGTGGAACTATAGGGTGAATCTTCCTCTATGGATAGTCAACACCTCCCATTGTAAAGTTCACTAGGTGCTAAGCTAAGTCTTTTTGAAATGTCTTTAATGTCTTTATTAATCATCATAGATTAGTGTAGGTCATAGGGTTTAACCCTTGTATAATCATCATCATCATCATAGTTCAATAAGAATTGCATGTGTATAATCCTTTCATTACAATTTATATAAGTAAGGTTAACACATTGACATATAACTTCATAATAAGACACATTGGTAAATCATCACCATCCTTATAACATTTACATCTTAGCCAACACCTCACAAACCATAGTCAAGATATTTTAATTAAACATCATACCAACCCTATCAATATTAATACAAGATATACTTAAATGCAATATCATCACTTAATCACATTTTACCAGTTGAAGTAAGGAATAGGGATTTCAAGACTTACCAAGTCTCCATCATAATCCATCATCAAGGTCTTACCGTTAACCCTTAACTCAACCAAACTAGGGTGTAATATCATCATACATCAATAACCAACATGATAACCAAACCAATTGAAGCACAACGCCACAATCCATCACTAGTTCATAACTTAAGATAAGAAACTTAGATCAAAGTCATAATCTAGACTAATCTATTCACAATTGATACAATAATATGAACTAGTAGTAATTCAACAAATAACAAATTTAATTGAACCAACATATTTAATTCATATCAAGATCACATACTAGGGTTAAGGGGAATAGGTCATCTTCTACAAACTAGACCAATCCATCAAGAGATATCATAATTAAGTTAGAATACATGTTAATCTATTCATAATATCCAAACAAAATCATAAACAAAGAAATTCACAAGATCAATTTCGAGATTGGATAAGACCCACATGAAAACTCAACTTTTGAAATCAATTTGATGGAACCCTTTGTGGAAAGAGGTCTCAAATGTTAAAAGGATCCCATACCTTACTAATTGATGAAGATTGATGGAGAAATTTGACCCTTTGCAGCCCTTGAACCCACCCTTATCTTGGTCTTCAGTGGAGTTCTTCAACTAGAGAGAGAAAGAAGAGAGAAGGAAGAGAGTTTTTGGTTTGGGAATTATGAGAGCTTAGGTTAGTCTAATTAGCTTAGGGTCTTTATATAGGTGGTTAAACAACTTAATTAGACCTCTCCTAATCCCTAATTAACCTCCTAACTAAGCCAACTAATTAATTGACTTAAATAAAAATGACTCCTCACATAAGACACCACGATCGACGAATCGTGTGTCCATCGACGAGCACTGTGCACCTCCGTGCTGCACATCCGTCGATGAGTTCAGATACTATGCAAAAGAGGTTTCCCATGGATTTGTCTAAGTGTCCATCGACAGAGTCAGTCCACGCCCCATTGATTGGAAAACGGATCGTGGGTTGCATCCTTTGGTGGACACTGCTTTGGGCAGCCTTGGACCCCAAAATGCAATGGTCCTCCTCGAGGGCCCTTGGTAGGTCCTTGGAGAGTCGTGCCCAGACGTTTTGACTACGAATCTAATCTAATACATGTTAGACACTCTTCCACCAATTTTCATCATATCCGACTCCTAAAAGCTAGTCAAATAGGCTAAGCATGCTAGTACATCATTGAACTAGTTTCCGGACGTTCTTGGACGTTTTGACTTCTAAACTTCCTAAAAGACTTATATACATTAAAATAGACCTTGAAACAGTGTCTAAACCTCATGAAACTTATGGTAGGCTCTAGAACACGTCTTAGATTTTTGAAGTGTTACATTATCACTCCCTTAGGAACATTCGTCTCTGAATGACACTAAAATTTCAGAAAGGAAGGAATAAACTAAAGACTAGCATCCCAACCAACAACAGTACATTGTAATTCTATATACAACATCAATCATATCATTTACACAAGGCAATTCAAAACTTCAATTACCACACATAAGGCTCAAAATTATGAGGAATATCCTTCTCACAACAACAACAACTCAACTTATCATATATGGGTCAATTTTACCAAAAAATCAACTTACCAACATGCTGCATATAATTTCATAAGGACTCACCATATCAAAATGCACAACATGACTCAAAACAAGAAGAATTGCAAATTTTCATGTCAAAATGCACATTTCACTGTAATATTCACTGTGATGACACCAAAAATGCACATTTTGCAAGACTTCACTAAAAATCAAAGCAATTTCAATTTTAGTTATTATTTTCATTATTAAGAGGAATGACTAATCTTAGTTATCAAATAGATGAGGGTAACGTGACTTCATGTAGGCCTCGGCCTCCCATGTTGCACCCTCAACTAGGTGTTTCATTCATAACACCTTTACGGAAGCCACCTCTTTGTTCCTTAACTTCTTCACTTGCCTATCAAGGATTTGAACCGGAACCTCCTCATAAGAGTGGTTATCCTTCATACCAAGACCCTCAATAGGAAGAATACACTCAGGATCACCGATACACTTCTTAACCATAGAAACATGGAAAACCGGATGAACCGAAGCCAATTCACTAGGCAACCTTAACACATAGGCAACCTTACCGACCCTTTGCAATATTTCATAGGGATCCACATAACGAGGACTCAACTTCCCTTTCTTGCCAAATCTAACCACCCCTTTCATAGGTGAAATTTTCAAGTACACTTTATCACCTTCTTCAAACTCTAAATCCCTTCTCCTATGATCGGCATAAGACTTTTGCCGACTATAGGCTATTTGCAAGAGATTTCTTATGATATGAAATTTCTCCAAAGTCTTATAAAGAAAATCGGGACCCAAAAGTGAAGACTCACCCACTTAAAACCATCCAATAGGAGACCTACACCTCTTAACATACAAGGCTTCATACGGAGCCATGGATATGGATGAATGAAAACTATTATTGTAAGCAAACTCCACCAAAGGCTAATGCTTATCCCAATTTCCCTTGAAATCAATGATACAAGCTTTAAGCATATACTCAAGGGTTTGAATAGTATGCTCCGCTTGTCCATCCGTTAAGGGATGAAAAGCGGTGCTTAACTTTACCTTGGTACCCAATCCTTCTTGGAATGACCTCCAAAACCTAGATGTGAATTGTGCACCCCGATTTGATATGATGGATAACGAATACCATGGCGACACACAATCTCATCTATGAAGATCCTTGCATAATCCTCCGCCGAATAGGTAGACTTGATGGGAATAAAATGAGCGCAGTTTTTTAACCTATCACTACCACCCATATAGAGTCATATTGCTTTTGTGTCTGAAGCAAACCTACCACAAAATCCATATTGATGTCTTCCTACTTCCAAGTAGGAACTTTGATTTCTTGTAGTAGACCACCCGACTTTTGGTGTTCGGCTTTCACTTGTTGGCAATTTGGACACTTAGAAACAAATTCCGCTATGTCTTTTTTCAAACCTTCCCACCAAAACACTTTCCTAAGGTCATAGTACATCTTTGTTGAACCCGGATGAATGGAGTAACGGGACCCATGGGCTTTCTCTATGATCCGGTTCCTCAAACCATCTACATTGGGAAAATACAACCTTCCTTGATACCTCAAGACACCATCCCCCCTAAGGAGAATGACTCATTAAGCTTTCCAAGAACCGATTCCTTCAACTCCATCAATGGTTGGCCAAGGTGTTGTTTGGAATTCACCTCAACCACCAATGATGACTCAGAGTTATGACGGACCATAAAACTACTATTCAGAGAATCTTCCAACCTAACACCCAATCTAGCCAACCTATGAACATCTTTCACTAGGTCTTTATTGGATTCCTCTACATGAGACACACTACCCATGGACATACAACTTAGAGCATCCGCAACCACATTGGCCTTGCTGGAGTGTTAGAGAACACTCATGTCGTAATCTTTCAACAATTCTAACCACCTTCTTTGTCGGATATTCAACTTCTTTTGAGTAAACACATATTGAAGACTCTTGTGGTCGGTATACACATAAACATGAACACCATACAAATAATGCCTCCATATTTTCAGAGCAAATACCAGGCGTCTAACTCAATATCATGAGTTGGATAGTTCCTCTCATGTACCTTAAGTTGTCAAGAGGCATATGCAACTACCTTCCCATGTTGCATAAGCACACACCCTAAACCCACTCGGGATGCATCACAATACACAATGAAACCCTTTGTACCCTCAGATAAAGTCAACACCAGAGCGTAAGTAAGCCTATCTTTCAAGATTTGGAAGCTTCTCTCACTTGCCCCGACCACTCAAATTTCTTACTCTTTTGTGTCAAAGTAGTCAAGGGTGATGCAATAGATGCAAAATCATCCACAAACCTCCGATAATAACCCGCTAGACCCAAGAAACTCCTAATGTCGGTTGGAGTCAATGGTCTAGGCCAATTTTTCACCGCCTCGATTTTTCATGGATCAACCTCAACTCCCTCACTAGAGATGATATGACCAAGAAACGCCACCGACCTCAACCAAACCTCACATTTGCTATACTTCGCAAATAATTGGTTCTTCTTAAGCACTAGTAACACCACCCTAAAATGGTCCATATGATCACCCTCATTTTTCGAATATACCAAGATGGCGTCAATGAAGACAATAACAAATGAATCTAGGTAACTTCAAAATACCCTATTCATGAGATCCATACGCCGTTGGGGCATTAGTGAGACCAAAGGACATTACTAAGAACTCATAGTGACCATATCTAGTCCGAAATGCCTATTTTGGTATATCCTCACCTCTCACCTAAGTTGGTGATACCCCGATCTCAAGTCAATCTTAGAAATGTAGATTGCCCCTTGGAGTTGATCAAACAAGTCGTCAATATGAGGGAGAGGATACTTGTTCTTAATAGTAACTTTTATGAGTTGGCGATAATTAATGCACATTCTAAGGGACCCATCCTTCTTCTTCACAAACAAAAACGGAGCACCCTATGGAGAAATACTAGGTCTAATGAAGCCTTTGTCTAGTAAATCTTTGAGTTGAGCCTTCAACTCTTTCAATTCGGCCGGAGCTATCCGATAAGGAGGAATTGAAATGGGATTTCTATCCAGTAACAAGTCGATACAAAAATCAATTTCCCGTTCGGGAGGAATACCGGGAATGCCGAAAATTCCCTCTCTACGGGGACCGACTCAATAGGAGGAATTTCAGAGTCTAAATCTTGGACTCTTACTATATGGTATAAACACCCTTTAGAGATCATTTTACAAGCCTTAAGACAAGAGATGATACGACCTCTAGGCAAAGAATTTCCCCCCTAACACTCTAAAACAGGTTCATTTGGAAAGTTAAACTTCACCACCCTTGTTCTACAATCTATAGAGGCAAAGCAAGCATGCAACCAATCCATACCCAAAATGACATGAGAATCGAGCATATCAAGTTCTACTAGTTCAACATAAGTAACTCTATTGGGCAACATTATAGGAAAATTTCTATACACCCTTTTTGCAACAACCAGCTCACCCACCGGGGTAGACACCATAAAAGGTTCATGCAAAATATCGGTCAAAATGTTAAATTTTTTAGCTACTAGAGGAGTAACAAATTACAAGGTAGCACCGGGATCAAGTAAGGCAATCAATAGAGAAGACTTTAAACATACCGGACACCACGTCGGGGGAAGTCTCTTGCTCACCCCTAAAGCGGAGAGCGTAAAAGTGATTCTTCTTCGGAGCATCTTTAGAACCACTTGTGTGCCCACTATTCTTGTCTTGACCCTTCACATTAGGTAAATCCCTAAACATGTGTCAACTCTTGCCACAACCAAAGCAATTGCCCGTTCCAACTAAGCATTCACGTAAATGACCGTTTCCACTCTTGGAACAAGTAGGCTTCTTGTTTGGTGAACTAGTATCCCTTCCCTTCTTAGGCCTAGGGTTAAACACCCTATCATCACGAGCCTTAGGTAACTTGGGAGGAACTTGATTAGACACTCTCTTCTTGAACCTAGGCTTGTCTTGGATATCAAGCCTATCCTTTGACGAACCACCATCAAAAGATCCTTCCCTCTTGGCATCTCTACTCTTTCTCTTAGCCCTTGCCTCTTCCACATGTTAAGCATGAACCGTGAGATGAGAAATGTTCCTATTGTCATGTATCATAACCGAAAGACATTCCTCTTGTAAGTCATGCGACACTCCCGTCACAAAGTGGTTCATTTCAGTCCTAGGATCAGAAACCAAAGAAGGAGCTTATTTTGACAATTTAGTGAATTTCAATGAGTATTCAAGCACACTCATACCTCCTTGACGAAGGTTGATAAACTCCACTACTTTAACTTCCCGCTTCTCCCTAGGAAAGAATCTATCAAGAAAAGCCTTTTTGAACACCTCCCAAGTCACGGGTCCACCTCTCAAAGTCCTATTGTCCCTCCATTGGACGTACCATGCTTGAGTCATATCTTTTAGTTGGTAAGTGGCTAACTCGGCCTTCTCACTAGTAGTCAACCCCTTAGCGTAAAGGATATTGTAGACTTCATTGATGAAATCTTGGGGGTCTTTCAACCTTGGACCCATAAAAAGTAGGGGGATTCATCCTAGTGAAATTCCTCAAATGGGAGGCAATGATGCGAACATGTTTGTTTTCTCGGGGTACAACCTCCCTATTAGCTTGGGCTGTCATGGCTTGAGCTTGGGTAGTAACGGCTTGTGCTTGAGTAGTAATGGCTTGGTCCATTTGTAAAAGAGCATCCCTTATTTCTGTAACGACCTGCTTAGTCGTTTTGAGCAGCAGATTTTATTTCTGGAAAAACTGTCTGAGACGACGTATCCAACGACGGACCGTCATGGGCAAGATGGACCGTCGAGGGTGTCTCGTTCCAAACACTTGGAATTCTTATATTTTAGTGCTGAAATTGACTCTCTGAACTCTGTGACGGACCTGCAGGACGGACCATCACAGACACGACGGACCGTTGTGAGGTTCCGTTTCAAAACACTTCAACTCTTGAGAATTGGGTACTGGGAGAAATTCTCTGTCCGTCGTGACGGAAGTGCAGGACGGACCATCGTAGGCACAATGGACCGTCTCAGACTCATCAAGGAAATTGAGTCTCTGAAGGTTGTGACGAACCTGCAGGACGGACCGTCGCAGGCACGACGGGCCGTCACAGGTTGCGTAATCCCATTCTGGGTCGGATTTCTGGGTAAGTTTTAAAGGGGCGTTTTGGACTATTCCTGCTATAATTATGAATTTCGTGGGTCAATGTTAATAACTCAAATTCTTGGGGGTGTGAAGGAGATAACCTTGAGTTAATTAGTGGGTTAATTCCTCATCTTTTATACTTAATTATATGCTAATGAGGGAAAAGAGAGAGGGTTTTGAAGAAGAAAAATAGAGAGAACAAGGAGAGAAAGAAACGATCGATAGAGAGAGACAAACAAAGAAGAAACAAAAAGCTTTGAGAGATTGCTTGCTTGATCAAGAATCCTTGGTGAAGGTAGGTTATGGTTTTGATACTATTCATAGTAAACTCTTAATAGCGAATGATATGTATTGGTAGTATTGTAAACCCTTCTATATGCTTAATTGTATGCTTGCATGAATGTGATTATGTGATTGTGATAAAATAAGCATAATGAAGCTTTTGAATCCAAAATCTTGAAGAAACCCTAATTCACCTTGTTATTGATGATGCCTTGGTATAAAAGAAGGCTTGATGAATTGATAGAATGATGTTAGTGGATCGGAGTGTCACGTTCCGACATATAGTATTAGGGGATCGGGTGTCACGAACCGACACGTAGAATTAGGGGATCGGAGTGTCACGTTCCGACACATAGTATTAGGGGATCGGGTGTCACGAACCGACACGTAGAATTAGGGGATCGGAGTGTCACGTTCCGACACATAGTATTAGGGGATCGGGTGTCACGAACCGACACGTAGAATTAGGGGATCGGAGTGTCACGTCCGACACATAGTATTAGGGGATCGGGTGTCACGAACCGACACGTAGAATTAGGGGATCGGAGTGTCACGTCCGACACATAGTAGTAGGGGATCGGAGTGTCACGTACCGACACAAGAGGAAGAAAGATAATGAATCTTGAGAGATGTTTATATACTCAATGTAATGAACCTAATTTCCCAAATGAGTGTGGTATTGAGGCTTGAGTCCTCATGGATGAACTTGGTAGTACTTATTGATGATTATAGTACTTGTTGCTACATGTTGAGTATTGTAGTTGATTTATGATATGAACTGATATATACTGTTTTCTATTTTGAGTTGGCCGATGATACCTACTCAGTACTTGTGTTTTGTACTGACCCCCTACTTGTTGTTTCTTTCTTTGTTATTTGGGAAATGCAGCAAACGTACCGTCGTCTTCAACTCAGCAGCAATTCTAGCCAGTCTTCACTACACCGGATTTCAGGGTGAGCTAATGCTTCTAGCTTGGACTGGATCTTCCCTTCAATGTCTTGATGCCTTGAACTTCCGGCATGGACTAGCCTTTTATTTATTTTAGCTTCTTAGATACTTTTAGATTAGTAACTTGAGGATAGATGTTCTTGTGATGATGACTTCCAGATTTTGGGGATAATGAGTTTTAAGTCTTCCGCTTTGTATTTTGTTCAATATGTTGGGGTTTTAGATTGGTTGGTTCGCTCACATAGTAGGATAAGTGTGGGTGCCACTCGCGGCTTGATTTTGGGTCGTGACAGATATTGTAAGATTGATGGGGATACGATCAATGATAAGCAAAGATCCATGAATTTTTTTAAAAAAAAATCTTCGAGGTATAAGCTAATGTTGATAGATAAGGGGATTGTATTGTACGTTTGAATTTACAATTCAGTTTTTCATTGTAAATCTACATTCCTGTGATATATTTTGTTAAGGTATGAAGTTGCAAAGGTGTGGAATGGTCACTTGTATCAAGTATTGAGAATTAAAAAGGATTTACATTTGGTTTGAGTTATAATATTTATTACTTTTGATCGCTATAGTACCTAACAAAGGTTTTCATTTTAAAAGTGTTGGTTTAAAATAAGGTAAATGGTCAGAGTGTCGATTATGGTGATTAGTATTGAGAGTATGAGATTCAATGGAAAGATGTGAAGAGTATGTGGAGTGAAGTGAATTATAATGACTGGTACCGACTACTAAAAGAAAAACTTTGTTATTTTATAAATTCTTATGTGACCATCTATTTCATTTTGTACATGGTTGTGAGTGTGAATAACTAGCTAGGCTCACATGTTTTTTCCCTCTTGGGGATGGGATCCTAGTTGTGCATTAGTTGTATTGATCCTGCAATGTTCTCTTGGTTGAGTGGGATGATTTGCGAAGATGTGGTTAATTCGGATGACTTATGTGGTATGGTCTTGTATTTGTTAAAGTATTTTAATGGTTCTACTTGTACCACCTTGATTATGAGAAATTATAGAAGAGCTACCTTGTGTATTCATGGTTGTCCGACAATCTTGTTTTTTAGCTTGTTGTCAAGGTCATGTATCGATTATGTGTTGTTGATTATGGGGATTTGAATCAAATTTTTTGGTTCTTAAGAGAGAATCTACAATTACTAAATCTACCATTTCGATATAGTGTCATTAGATTGTTTGTTTTGTTGGACATATCTCTCAAGGAGTATGTGATGTCTAAAGATTGAAATTTGTGTAACTTAAGATTATGGAAATTTATGTTGTGAGATGGTGATGCTTATAATAAGTATGATTGTTTGTATATGATGAGAGTTTATTGGAGTGTTTAGGTTCACCTCTAATTATAACGAGTTTTGTTTAGGAGTTTATCATGGTTATGTGATAAAGGATTCTTCTTGATGTTTCTGTCAAGCCATTGATAACATGTGCATACATGTGTACGATCAATTGTGGTGGTTATTGAGATTTTTTTTGTTGATTAGGTTAGTTACATACAACAATATTTATCTCATGAGTGTTGAGATGACTTTATTGATGCATTGTAAGGGAGGATGTTTAGGTATTAAATTTGTTAGTTTGAGGTTGGAGATGTGAAACCCTTAGGGGTAACGAGATTTGTTAAAAAGGGCATGCGAGACAAGTATCCCTAGTAATTCAGCGTTTTAGATACTACTCTACCTTTATATTGCCCAAGTCGTTTATAGTTGATCACTACGGGATGAGTGATGGATAAGTTGGTATCTATTGTAACAACCTGATTCCGTATTATGGAAAAGTAAACCAAGCAAGAATTGGGGCAAGAAAACATTTTTGTAGTAACTTCGAATTTCCCAACCTAGTCCTGATTTGGATGAAATCAGAGGCATTAAGGTGTAGGGAAATCTAGTAATGAATGATAGTGAATTTTATTACATAAATGGATAGATGAGACGATAAGGAACTTATACCACTTTACCAAAACAAATTAGGGTGAGTAGAACTCTCGTAAATGATCTTTTTGTGAATGAGTACATTCTCTCTCTGTCGAGGCTGTTAGAGCGAGATTCTTGGCGCTGGAGTGGCGCCGTTGTAGCACGACAGACGCGACTTAAAGTCAACAATAAATCCCTAAATGACCATATTTTATGTTTTTTGACTTGTAGGTCTAAGGAGGCGGCCCTAGACGACTTCTTCATAGTTTTTCACAATTCTTGGGTTGTAGGAAATATTTTAACACCCTGAATACGTTTTTCAATTCGTAGAACCTGTTTTCTTTGTTTATAATCTATGGGGAAGGGTTTTGATATTAGAATTATGGTGAAAAAAGCCCTAAATTGGGTATGAGGATCTTGGGTTGGTGTAGCGTTATTGGGTTTGTTATAATTCGGATAATTAGAACTTTGATTACTGATCCTTGTGTATATTAATTGTTGTTGACCTAGAATAAGCAGAAAGAATCAGGAAAGGTTTATTCAAGTGTCTTAGGGGATTCAAGGTAGGTGATGATTGTGATTTCATGTTGGTGTGATATATGTTTGTAATTGCTTCATTATAATGTATGTAGGTATGCAAATATTTCATTATTGATAAACCTAATCGTAATTGATGGTAATTAAATAATGCTATTCCAAGAATCACCGCTTGTTTTATGATCTTGATGATGTATTTGTTATTGTGATTGTGGCATGTGAGTGGGGATCAAATTGCCACTTTACGGCAAGCTAACTTTGATCCGTTTGCCAGGTTCCATCACAAATATTGTATCAGGTCGGCACGTTCCAACACAACTGTTAGATCAGGTTTCGGCACAATTATGGGACCGATTGCCACATTCTAGCATAACTATGGGATCAGATTGCCACATTAACCTAACAGATTGGGTTCGGGTTCCATGAGAGGACCATCAAATTGGATTCCGTGAAAGGACCATTGAATTGGGATGTGTATATACTTGTGATTATTACGTTCATATCTAATGATTATTGATATTGAAAGACTATTTGTGCTCTGAATGGATTTAATTGTATATTGTTGAGAATTGTGAAATTGTTCGTTGATGTGAAGGATGATAGTAATGTATATATTTGGTATATGAATATTTTATAATGTTTACTTAGTGGAATAGCCGCATGATCCTACCAGTACATTGTGATTGTGTACTTATAATACACTTGCTCTTATTTTTGTTGAGTACATGGCATCTTCCGGCGGCTATTGACAGAACTTGATTATAAGATCACTGACAATTCAAATTCAAGGGTGAGCTAGTTCTTCCAGGCTGCCTTGAGTTCTCTTTGTTTAAGTCCACTCTTTTCGGACTCATACTATTTTTTAAATTGTTATCAATTTCGAGGTTGTAGCCTTGTTGTTAGATTTGTCTTTAGTAGTGTCTTGGTACATTCTTCCAAGTTCTAGGGGTTGTATTTCCGCATTTTTTAGTTGTTTAGTCCCTATATAATAATTTTGTTATTTAAAACTTCCTCTTTTATTTTAATTGCCTTAGTTTTCTGTTAAGTTGCTTATTTTTGTTGTAGTAGTGGTTCTCCCACCATAAAATTAGTGTGGGTGTAAATCACGACAACCTAGGTCTTGGCAATAGTGTATTGTTCTTTTTTCATGAACTTTTGCTTATTTGGTATGAATGTAAAAATAAAAGATTGGGACACTTTTGATAGTTTTCATAACTTACGGGGTTTTTATATATATGAGCCAAAAATATATTTAAAAATTCAAATTGTATGTAGAGACAAAGCATGAACTTTATTTCATATTATCATTTATTCTCACATGGTTATTAATTTATATAATATTTATTATCTGGGTATAAAGTGTTTAAAAGACTTCCATATGTGGTGAGTTTAATCAAGGGTAGATGTTTGATTTCCTTCATAACCACACAGTTTTTGTACCAAGGTCATATCATAATAATTTTCTAAGTCATGTATGGTTTGAATTTTTTTTTAAAAATATTTATATATTTTTAATATTTGAAAAAAAATTCACTCTCAAAAGTTAAAACATTCTTCATGCATCATTGACGTCAATTCTATAATAATTGTTCATTCTGTTTTAAACTTTTTCTTTTTATATTTCAGGATACTCGCAATATATATTGGTTTAGAAAAGAAATATATCAGTTTGGAAAAGAAATATATTGTCCTTCTAGGATTTGTAGAACATTTTCATTATATGTTTGGGACAATTGGAATTTATATATAGAGATATAGTTGGGATTTTAATACATGGTACACGACACCATATAGTCCTAAAGGCTTGGGAAGATTGCAAGGAAAACACTTCTTCTTTTCTTTCATAGTTATAAAATCCTTTGCTTTCTTCTTAGAGGATTAGGCCTAGCTGAACCTCATTAAATCCTTGTATTATTTTTTGTTGTCTATTATTTGGTTTTGATTGTTTCCCAGTTTGTCCACGATAGTCTCATAAAAACAAATAATGTTATATGGATTAAAATTATCTTGAAAAACCTATCATTATTTACCTGAACGTAGGACTTAACTAAGAAAAGGTAAAATTGGAGAATAGAATTTATACTTGATAATTAACCTTTAAAAGTATTATTTAAAATATTATTAATCATATAATCCATCTCTTACATTTTATATGGCACATTCTTTTTAGTGAGTTTAAAAAGATAACATATGTCTCTTAGTTTTATGACCCACTCACATTAATATTATTTTTGTATAATATTTAATTACTAACTAAATTCTAATTCTAATTGGAGGTGAAGAAGTGGGGAAGTTAGTCCAGCTACCCATTAAGTCTTCCACTTTACCCATTACCTCTTCCAACTATCCATTATCTCCACTACTCACCATGATGGAAAGGTGGGAATGATGTTAAACACACTCTATTTAAAGGGTCCTCTCTCTGACATAAAGATATAGTCTTATCCATCAAAGCTATTCATAAAGTATAAGGCAAGAGAGAGAAACAACTTTTGAAGAACCAAAAGAAAAGACTTCCGCTCAATCAAGTCAAGAATTATAATGGCTGATTCAAGTATATATTCCTGAATAAAGTATCATAGTAATACATTTATGTGAAAATCATATAGTTCTACGATCCTGAATAATTGATAGGAATTATGAATGTTTAGATTGTTTATGTTTCACAATCAATAAAATCCTTACATGTGGTATCAAGAGTCTGGTTTAAGAACTAGTGATTTTTCCTAGAATTAATATTTATTTTTTTAAAAATTGTAATAGGTAGTATTAAGCGAAATAATTATTCACTATCATGGTGTATTTTATTTTGAAATTATGTATATGAGATTAGTTAATTAAAAAAGTGGTCTAGTCTTTGAAGAATAAATTCAAAATAATAATGATTAAACGTATATTCAATTATCCATCATTTTGATGTTTATAACTGATATAATATATGGATTTATTGATGTTTTTGGTCGTAAGATATTTACGGATCACCCAAAGGTTGATTATTTCATTTTATAACCATTGAAGATTTATGAGATAATTTAGATGTTTCGTTAGTTTTATTTATTTATCCAAAGATAATAAATATTATTGAATGACACATTTAAAATTATTGAATTATGTTAAATTAACATCTAAGCATCATTATGTTTAAAGTTGTATTTTGATATTTCGCCTAAAGGAGGACATCAATATACATTTAAGAATTTATTAACCATTTCTGAATTTGATAGTAAGTTAAAATTCATAACTCAAAGTATTAACAAATGAGTATATTATATTTGCAGCATTTGCTCTTCATTCACACTGTGTCTCTGTTACGACCTTTAACAGTCTTAACTTCTCAGATTGGTGCGAACAAATCAAATTTCATCTCGGAGTTTTAGATCTTGATGTTGCACTTTACATTGAGAAGCCAACTGTTATTACTGAAACTAGCAATAATGAAGAAAGGTCTCATTATAAGCACTGGCATCAATCTAACAGATTAGGCATAATGTTTATGCGAATGAATATTGCGAGCAATATTAAGAATACTCTTTCCAAAACTGAAAATGCAAGAGATTTTCTGAAATTCGTGGAAGAATCCTCTCAAACTACTAATAAGTCTCTTGCTGTGACACTAATGGGTACTTTAACTACCATGAAGTTTGATGGTTCACGTACCATGCATGAGCATGTCATTGAAATGAAAAACGTAGCAGCAAAACTTAAGTCTTCGGGAATGGAAGTGGAACAAAATTTCCTTGTACAGTTCATTATAAACTCATAACTGTCTGAGTATGCCCCTTTCCAAATGAACTACAACGGCATGAAAGACAAATGGAATGTGCATGATTTGCACGAAATGTTGGTTCAGGAGGAAGTAAGTCCAAGAATAAAAAACCCACTCCATTAACTTTGTAAAGTCATCAAGGAGATGAAATAAAGGAAAGTAACATGCTAAAGGAAAAGAGAGGCACCATAATGTAAATGAGTCCTCCTCTCAAGTACATAAGAAGGAACACAAGAATGACAAGTGTTGTTTCTGTAGAAAATCTGCACACTTTCGGAAAGATTGCCTGAAATTTATGGCATGGCTCGAGAAGAAAGGTAAGCCTAGTGCTTTTTCATGTCTCGAATCAAATCTAACTGAAGTTCCTTATAATACTTGGTGGATTGACTATGGTTGTACTGTTCATGTTTCTAATACCATGTAGGGATTCCTTACAACACAAACCATAAATCAGGATGAAATATATATGTATATGGGGAATAGAGTGAAGGCTCTAGTTAAAGTTATAGGAACTTACCGTTTGATCCTTGATACTGGGAACCACTCAGATTTACTTGAAAATTGTTATGTACCTTCTTCGAGAAATTTAGTTTCTTTATCTAAGTTGGATAAGACTGGATACTCTTTTAATTTTTGTAATGGATGTTTTAGTTTGTTTCAACATAATTATCTCATTGGTACTGGTACTATTTGTGATAACTTATACAAACTAAATCTTCATAATCTATTTTCCAAAACACTCTTAACTCTGCATCATAACATTGGAACCAAACGAAGTTTGGTGAATGAACAATCTGCTTTCTTATCGCACAAACGTTTAGGCCACATATCCAAAGAAAAATTGGAAAGATAAGTTCAGAATGAAATTCTTTCAAATTTGGATTTTACAGACCTTAACATTTGTGTGGATTGTAATAAAGGAAAACAAACAAGGCACACAAAGAAAGGAGCCATAAGAAACACACAACTTCTTGAAATTATACACACTGATACATGTGGTCCTTTTGATATTGCATCTTTCAATAAAGAAAAATATTTTATCACTTTTATTGACAATTTTTCACGTTATGGATGTGTATATTTGTTGCATGAAAAATCTCAAGCGATAAATGCCTTAGAGTTCTTTAATACTAAGGTTGAAAGACAACTATATAGAAAAGTGAAAATAATCAGGTCAGATAGAGGTGGTAAATATTATGGAAGATATGATTAAAATGGATAACACCCAGGTCCATTTGCTAAATTCCTTCAAAAGCATGACATATGTACTCAATAGACAATGCATGGAACATCACAAAAAAATGGTGTAGCAGAAAGGCGTAATCGTACATTAATGGACATGGTTAAGAGTATGTGAAGCAATTCATCTATTCCTCTTTAATTATGGATGTATGCTTTAAGGACTGCAGTTTACTTACATAATAGGGTTCCTAGTAAAGCAATCCGAAAGACTCCTTTTGAACCATGGACTGGTATAAAACCTAGTTTAAGGCACCTGCATGTTTGGGGTTGCCCGGCAGAAGTTAGAGTTTATAAACCACAAGAAAAGAAACTGGATTCAAGAATAATCAGTGGTTTCTTCATTGGTTATCCAGAAAAATCAAAAGGGTATAGATTTTACCGTCCTAATCACAGTACAAGAATAGTTGAAACTAGAAATGCTACGTTCATTGAGAATGGTGAAGTTAGTGGGAGTGATGAACCACATAAAGTGGAAATTAAAGAATTTAGGGTGAGAGTTTCTCTACCTTTTACTTCTTTAAAGATGTTGTTCCTAAAGTTGTTGCACAACCTAACAATCAACAAAAACAAAAAATTGATGCTCCTGTTATTCTCAATGAATCGATAATTAATGAACTTATAGTAGATGTACCACAAGAAGTAGCATTAAGAAAATATCAAATACAAAAGAGATCTGCTATTTCTGATGACTATTTGGTATATTTATACGAGTCAGAAATTCACTTGAGAATTGATAATGATCCACCTTCATTTTCACAAGCTATTTGAAAGTAATAATTCTGATAGATAGATATATGCTATGAAAGATGAGTTGAAATATATCAAACAAAATGAAGTATGGGACCTTGTTGAATTACTAGAAGGTTGCAAAAGAGTTGGGTGTGAATGGGTATCTAAGACCAAATGTGACATAACTGGCAATATCAAACGTCACAAGGCCAGACTTGTTGCAAAAGGTTTCACTCAAAAATATGGCATCGACTATAAAGAAACATTTTCACCTGTCTCTAGAAAAGATTCACTCAGAATTATAATGGCTTTAGTAGCTCATTATGACTTAGAGCTACAACAAATGGATGTGAAAACATCCTTTCAAAATGGAAATTTTGAGGAAGAAGTTTATATGAATCAACCTGAAGGGTTCTCTGATAAAGTAAAGGAACACATGGTGTGTAAACTTAATAAGTCATTATACGGACTTAACCAAGCTTCTCGACAATGGTATCTTAAGGTTAGTGAAACTATTGTAACTTTGGGATTATGGAGAACAATATTGATCGGTGTGTATATCTGAAGGTTAGTGAGAGTAAATTTATTATGTTAGTCTTATACGTTAATGAAATCTTACTTGCTACTAATGATCTTGGTTTGTTGCATGATACCAAGAGATATCTATCTAACAATTTTGAAATGAAAGATATGGGAGAGTCATCGTATGTTATTGGGATAGAAATATTTCGAAATAGTTCACAAGGATTATTAGGTTTGTATCAGAAAACCTAATTAATAAAGTGTTAGAGATATCTAGAATGGAATAATGCTCATCAAGTCCCGTTCCAATTCAAGAAGTAGATAAATTTAGTCTCAATCAATGTCCAAAGAACGAATTGGAACGTAAGCAAATGAATGGTATTCCTTATGCATCAATAGTTTGGAGTCTAATGTATGCCCAAACATGTACGAGACCAGACATCAGTTTCACTGTTGGAATGTTGGGTCGTTATCAAAGTAATCCAGGAATGGATCACTGGAAAGCTTTGAAAAAAAAGTTGAGATACTTGCACGAAACTAAAGACCATATGCTCACTTATAGAAGATCTGATCATCAATATGTAATTGGATATTCAGATTTAGATTATGCTGGTTGTGTGGATACAAGAAAATCCACATTTAGATATTTGTTATGATTAGCTGGAGGAGCAATATCATGGAAGAGTGCGAAGAAGTCTATTATAGCTTCATCTACTATGGAAGCTGAGTTTGTGGCATGGTTTGAGGCCACAGTTCAGGCTAATTGGTTGCGGAAATTTATTTTAGGACTTGGACTAGTCGACAATATTTCCAAGGTACTGAAAATTTATTTTGATAAAACTGCAGCAATCTTCTTCTCTAAAAATTATAATTATTCTAAGGGTGCCAAGCATACGGAATTGAAATACTTTTTCAGTTAAGAAAGAAGTCCAGAAACATAAAATGACAATTGAACACATTAGCACCAAACTTATGATTGCTAATCCATTGACGCAAGGATTACCGCCCAAAACATTTGTTGAACATGTTGAAAGACTCGGTCTTATTAATAGCAATGAATGACTTTATGTAAATATTATATTATGTTTATGCAATTGACACTTTGAGCACAACTATATATATGTTTATGTTATTACCGGTTTTCTCTTGTATACGTTATGTTGAGAATGATGATGACATGTTTTATTTTAGATAAATATATTCCAAGCATTTTGGTGGACCCATTATTTATTTGAAAGTTTGTGTTAGGCAATAGACTAATATTGTAGTGCATGAAAGGGACTGTGTCAAATAATGTGGTGTCCAACCGCCATGACTCATATTAGTCGATTGACTTACTAACTACAAATAATGTTGGACTTAGTATAAGTGCACATTGTAATTGAAATGTTAATTAAACGATTATGTAAATGATGTTACGTGTGTCAAGTTGGAGAATGTTAGTTTTATGACCTACTCACATTAATATTATTTTGGTTTAATATTTAATTACTAACTAAAATTCTAATTCTAACTGGAGAAGTGGAGAAGTGGGGAAGTGGGGAAGTTAGTCCAACTACTCACAATGATGGAAAGGTGGGAATTATGTTAAACACACTCTATTTAAAGGGTCTCCTCTCTGCCATAAAGATATAGTCTTATCCCAAAGCAATTCATAAAGTATAAGGCAAGAGAGAGAAACAACTTCAGAAGAACCAAAAGAAAAGACTTCCGCTCAATCAAGTCAAGAATTATAATGGCTCATTCAGGTATATATTCTTGACTGAATTATCATAGTAATACATTTATGTGAAAATCATATAGTTCTACGATCCTGAATAATTTGTAGGATTTCTGAATGTTTGGATTGTTTATGTTTTCACAATCAATAAAATCCTTACAATGTCCTTATTTTGCATATGTTTAATTAGACTATTTACCTTTTACCATGTTGGTTGTCCTTATTTTGCAAAAATTCTAGAGGCACTCTTATGTTTATAACTTCACACTTTCCATATTTTTGTCTAGTGAGACTACATCACATAAATTGAAATGGAGAAAGTATATATTTAACTTATTATTAGATGTATGACATATTTAAATAATGTTGTTGTGATAAAAGCCATATGTTTTAGATATAGAGAAGTATATTGTTCTTTATTCATCACGCAATTAACATTAAAAGGTATTCAAGAATCCAACAAAATATTTTTGTAAATGACTTTTAAATATCTTACCTCTAAAACATCAGCTATTGATTCATCATGTGTGGTAAAATATATTGGAACTTCCATTAATATTGCATCCTTATCATCACCATCTTTAAGTTGCTTATCCATATTCTAAAAGAAAATATAAAAAATTAGTTAGATATTGAGTAAAACAAAATATTGTGTGAAATAATGGAACGTTTTCTAAAAGAGATAAAAATTGCTCGCTTGCTACTCCTTTGTGTGGATGTATGAAGTAACATATTAAGAACATAATCTAACCGATAGAATACCAAATCTATAAAATAAAAGGATGAATTTTCATCAATCTTATGTACTTTGTAAGAAGATCAATGATGGTCGTGGTCATGCAACTCTTACGGTTACTAAATACGTGATAAATAGTTTGATCTTATTGTAACATGTAGCTCATCTCCTGCTTTGATTAGAATTCATAATATACCTAGTACTCCTCAGGACAAGGGATAGCTTATTTAGTGTAGAGTCCATCAAATTTTTTTGTGCATATCTCAAAAGGACGTAAACTAACACCTTGTAATTGGATTTCTAAAGCTTATCTCAACAACATCATCTTTTGATTCTTGAGGTTCAAGAAAACATATGGGAAAATCCATCAATGTTGCGTCTTTATCACCAATTGTTTACTGCTTATCCATATCAAAGTTGCAAATATAGAAAAGTTAGTAAAATTTTTTGCAAATTAAAAATTTGTCTAAAGTGATTGAGAAGGTTTTTTTTTTTTATTATAAAAAAAGATGTGAACTACTCACTTACTTTGTATCATGTAATATTTTAAGAACTTAATCAAACTAATACTATATCCAAAAAAAAAAAATGTGTATTCATCAATAGTATACATTATGTTACTAGATCAATGATGGTTGTGGTCTTGCATCTCCTAAGTTTCACTAAAATCATTGAATTTGTGGTAAAAAAATCATCCTAAATTCAATTTTCTATCAAAAAAAATTAAATATTTTTCGGTCAAATTAATTTTAAAAGTTTCCATTTTTGATGAAATTGTTAAAACTTACTGCAAACTCTATCACATATTATATTTATCCTCACCATAATAATAATTATTTCTCCCGAAGTTTGGTCAAATCTAAGAGGATCAATCTCATATATTATGTTCTAGATTTACTAGAAATTACATAACTAAATTGGAAAAATGAAAAACAAAATGACTAGATTAAAAAGGAAAACATGGATAACTTAGATCCATCTGACTAGTGCTAGAGATAAATATTTCAAAGTGGAAACTACTAAGTTATTCATTGCAGTGATTTGTGAAAAAAAATCTATCTGGTTATTATTAATTTAATTATCCTCCCTATCAAAATATATATATGCATTTTTTAGAAAAGTTAAAATATGAAAAGATCATTTGAGATAGTTCAATCATGTCATAGGTTGAGACAATGGGAAATAGAGGTATTAAATATTTTAAGGAAGAAGGTTTTCTATGACGACTCGCCATTCTTTTTTGACATAATTCATATTTAATTGATTATATTTCACAATAGATAAAAATATATGTATGGGTGATATCTACTAGTAAGTATTAGTATTTATATCTCATATGTTTTCATTGATAAAGATATGATTTTAATCCTTCATATATAAACTATTAAATCTCTATATTTTTAGGTTTGAAACTTATAATTAAGAATTGTTATGATGCAACCATTCATTGGGTATGGAAAGGTAAAAATTATTAGATAACAAAATCTCATATAATTAACATGTCTATTCAAAGGTTTTGGAAAATATTATAGTTCATTAATTAAATTCATTCACTACTAACACCATACTCCATGTTTATCAATCATAATCATCATTGTTCACCATTAAGAACTATTACAATTAACACTACACATCTACCATCATCAACTACCATCACTCTCAATCACTACAATCAACAACGAAACTCAACATCAAATATTTAACTTATTTTAATTTGTAAGAGTATTTGTATTCTTAAATGATTAAAATATTTTATCTCTAGAAAAGTACATTCTTTTTCTTTCATAATTCAATTATCATAAAAAAAAGTTTATCAAGAATATATCAACAAATATTGTATATAGATTATAAGGAAAAATTAAACACCTTATAAGTAGAGATGTTTTTCAAAAGCTTATCGCTAAATCATCCATTAGCATTGCTTCTTCGTCACCACAAACATTGTGCCGCTTATTCATATTCTAGTATAAAATAAAAAATAGGTAGAAAGATGTTTTTTAAGATGGAAATATTTTGTCAAGTAATATAAAAGGTTTGTAAAAAAGATGAAAACTTCTCTCTTGCTAAAAAAATTATATTTATGTTTCAAGTAATATCATAAATATCATAAGAACTTAATCAAAGTGCTAGAATACCCACACACAAAAAAGTAAACGTAAAAGATGCTTGTCCACTAATATATACATTCACTAACAAGAATAAGTATTGTTGTGGTCGTTCATCTCAAACAATTTACCAAGTACATTGAATGTGTGATAAAAAAATTAGTCTTAGTCAAACTTTCCTTATAACATTTTTAAAAAACAATTTTTAAAGTCTCTTTTAAGAAAATTTTTTAAGTCGCCCACAACCTCTACATCTATTACAATTTAAATTAATTTTCACCCATAACAATAATTATTTCTCTTTTAATGGTCAAACCTAAGATAATAAAATCTCCTTTATTAGCACTTGCATTCTTGAAATAAAAATATATGCTTAGGTAAAAAGAGGGGAAAAATATGAAAAGCTTAGATCCATTTAAAAAATTGGAATTTGATCTATTCTAATCATGCATCTCTCGATTCATTGGATTAGTGATAAAAACACTTATTTTAAATTTAAATTTCTTTTAAAACAAATTAAGAAATTTTGAGAAATCCATTTTAAAAACATATACGACAAAATGATTAAAAGTGGTTGCTACCTATAGATCTATAACAAGTAAAATTTATTTCCACCATGTCAGTAATTATTTCATTTTAAATTTGGTCAAACTCAAAATGATCAATCTTCTCTCTTTCTCCCTAGATGTACTAGAACGTGCATCCATAAAATAGTAAGACAATATTAATAGCATCAAAGAAAAAGAACAAAAGAAAAAGTTCCTAGATAATTTGATAAGAGAAGATATATATCTATACAGATAGATCAATGAAATTAACAAGGTATAAGTATAAACATCAATCTTTTTTTTGTAGCCGTTTAACTGGATTAAGAATCTTGTTCTGGTAGAATTGCCACAAAAGGCGGAGAAGGAAAAGTGAGAGTAAAAAGGAACTAGCTATATATAGACTTAGTCTCTTTACCTTTTCTTTTTATTTTGAACAATTTTTTTTGTTTGTAGAATTAAAGGCAAATTCATATAATCTTCTTTTTGAATGGTTTTTGTGTGTGTTTGAGATAATCCCCTAAACAATCATTCAAATATATACAATATTTCACTAAAATTATTTTTAATTGTTTTTCATATTAAGTCATCCAACTATAACTTTATGTCCTAGAAAAAAAAATTAATCCTGTCAATAGATTTCTTAGTTAGTATACCAGGTCGTATTAATTTCATATCTTCGACTCATGTATAATAAAACCTAAATTAAATTTTTGTACCAAAATATTAAACATTGCTGTTTAATTTTATATGTATATATAAATTTAATTTCTTAATTATTTTTAAATAAAATCATATCATCCTAACAAGGATGATATTGTCACGACTCAGAGTGTCGTGAGTGGAACCAACACTAATCAACTTGGTGGGAGAACCAAACACTAACCCGAACAAACAACCATTATATAAAAAAAAAATTAAGTCTTAGCATAAAAATAAAGAAAACCATTAAGTTACTAGAGAATTGAATCCTCATAAACTCAATTTGATAATTAAAACAATTGTGAGGCGGAAATTACCCCAAGATCTCAAAGTCGTCATATGAGTAGTCTAAATAATTAAACATGAGATGCAACCTAGAAACTGAACATCAACTAAAACCTATAAGTATATGCCTGAATAAATGGATAAGAAGATGTAGAAAAATCCATGGTAGCCTGAAAGATGGAGCTGACCCTTTGACTCAGAATTAGATGTCTCTCCATATAGGTCTCGAAATAACTGCCGAAAGATTTCCGCTACTCAACATGAAAAAAAAACATGTCCAGTACTAGTACACAAACCATAGAGTAAGTGGGATCACATGGAAAGACCAAGATATGTATGTAAATGGTCACTACAACATAGTAAAACATAACAATGTATAACATAACAACAATTATCAACCACATAGACTTTGAGTCACATGTTATGAAACAACAACACTTCGGTCAGATAATGCATAACTACATGTCCGACATGATCACAATGCAAATATCGGTCCTTTCAAGGAACTAAAAATCACATACATGAAACTCTCAGAGAACCCAAACTCTAGTTTTTAGTGTCCGGTATGGTACCCGAGCATACATAGTTAGTTTACTAATATGGTACCCGAGTCATTCATTCCTAGTGTACTATTGTGGTACTCAAGCCAACTAGTAATAACAAAATTTCATCAATAACCACATAGAATAATTAACAAGGCCATTTTAAAATCACAAATTCATTACATGAGATTACCTACATGATGTCATTTTATATGTCTCCCTACAATGAATTAAAAATATAATACTACGAAACAGTCAATATGTATTCATACATTGTTGGAAACTTTCTCACGAATTAAAAAAGGTGTTTGATGGCATTGTTTTTATCCAACCAAGGCAAGACAACCTAAACACCAAATATAATGATAAAAAGTGGTAGTAAAGAAAGGATAAAGTATATCACCATAATGTAATGCAAAAATCATAATAAACATAAATAAACTATAACACCTTAGACCGAACAGGAGGAAAATAGTGGACGACAGTTGAGGTATAAATCGTGAATAGGACCACAACTCGTCACCCTCATTGTGGATCACACCCAACAATAATATGGAGCACCACGAACCCCTACAAGGGCCATGGTACTCCACAGGAGTCGTCGGGTTAGTATTGAATACAAACAAAGACTACCAAAGGCTGTGTGAGGAACCTCTGACCACAAGACGGTCCGTGGAACCCCACACGGTCTGTTAAGTGGCCTGTGAAAAATTACCCAGTACCACCCCTACTTCCGTGAGGAACCACAGTTGCCCATATGACCCGTGGTGCTTCACAAAGTCTGTGAATGGTCCTGTGAAAGAGGGCTGTCATCTTTGAAGTCATGGTCATTTTCTTCTTTTACCTTATAAGTTAGGAACTTAAACTACGTTATTTGATTCCTAAACTATATTTTTTTACTTATTCTAAGCCTAATAATCTAGTTAGAAATAACCTAGAACCCTCAATTTCCTAATATCATCTAAATTAGAAAGAAAATGATAGAAAGAGGCGATAGTTTCTCCCAAGAAAAAGAGAGGTTTTCCCAACTTCTTCCCTGAAATCCAAAGGATTTTCCTGTTGTTTTCATCAGCAGGCATGTTGGATTTCACTATTGGGTTTCTTTGACTTATAAAGTCCCTAGAATTAAGTTAGTGATCATTTGACTTCTCATAAGCTTTTCATACCTAGGGTTTTCATATTTTGAATATTTATTTTGATTTTAGTTGTTATAGTTTCCATTATCCAGATAAAATGTTTCTCGGTGAATTAGTATAGTTACATGCATAGAAATTACAACCCTAGCTTGTGTAAATATATCATACTTCATGAATTATATTTGCAAGGAAAATCATACAAAATCTTTCCTCAAAATTCGAATGCCAAATCTACAGTAAGTATATGTTCCATTCTTAGTTAGCATAGTAGTACTTTGAGCTACTCAATATTTCATGGCATTTTAGCTTCTCGTATTCAGTTGGGAGTAGACTAAAACCGAGTTGGACTAGGGTTCAAGTAACCTTAAGTCCCAAAACTACATGCCCGCGTAGGTTTATAAGTCATCTCTGTTGGGCATTAGTTTAAGTGATCACGGCACAATCATCGCTCTATACCCCTAACGAGGTATATTTGGTCCTCTCGATGGGGCGTATAGATCAAACTCCATATTTAGCTCACACGGTTCATGTTCGTTAATCAGACCTCTCACAGTACAAATCATATTGCATTCACCATATTTTTGGAATTTACATCAGTATATAATTTAGCATGTTATCTTTATGATTAGTATTTGGAAACAAAACAATTTATTTCTTTGTTTCGGATTTTTTTTATATATGTTTATATATATATATATTCTTTGTGTTTACAATACATGTAGTAACCTAGAATTCATGTACTGATAAATGTTATATATGATTTCCATATATATATATATATATATATATATATATATATATATATATATATATATATATATATATATATATGTGGAAACTTAGAACATATATGTATATATATATCCTACATGCTAAGTACATTCAAAAATACTGACAAAAACTTTTGTACTACGTTGTTTTATGAAGTAGGTTAAGCTTTTCAGCATCCATATCACTCTTAATTCGACTTCCTGTTTGAATTAATAAGCTTTAGTGGTGAGTCCTCATACATCTAGAACAATAGACACTCTTTACTTATAAGTCTTTATTTAAGTTTTCAGTCTTGTTAGAGTTAGTTGTGGCATGTCCCAACAACTCAATTCAGTTAGAGGCTTTTCAGACAATAGTAGTAGATTCAGCTCGAGACGTTAAGTGTTATTTTAGTCATCACCAAAATCTTATGATATCGTATATATTTAGACTAGTTGGGTTTTCCCTATTGAAAATATCCAATGTTTTTAGATTCTCCATAGTACATGATTTACATAGTTATTGTTTGTATGCTTATAATTTGTAAGACTCAAGGTTATCTTAAGGTAACTCATAATCATAGGTCCCGTGTTACGTCTAAGGGGTAGCCGTTGGACACAAAGAACTTTGTATGATAGAATTAGTTTCAACAGTCTTAATGTGTATGCGAGCCTCACAAAGCACAACTTCTTGCATAGGTGTGTAACACATAGCGCCTATGAGGGAGAGTGTACTGAATGTTCTAAGAAAATTTCTCTTCGTTTGTTATTGCTATTGTTCGCAAAGTATGATTCAACATCTCCTTTCTTATCTGTTGTTATGTATTTTAGATCATGCCTCCTCGTAGAGATAATACATGAAAATTTAATCCACTTCCTCCAGTCTCGAACCATGAGGTTATAAATGCAGAATTCTAGAATGTGACCTATCTTTTGTCTCAAGTGTAGCTAACAAGAACAATAAGCAGACGTCAGTTCCTGCAAAACCCTCTAGTTGATCAGCTGCATTCAAAGTTCGAGCCATTGTTCTTACGAATCCTCCCGAGTTCCTACGTTTGCAAGTAAGTGAGGAACCAAATAACTTGATTTATCAGGTCAAGAAGATTCTTCAGGTAATTCAAGTAACAAGTAATGATAGGGTGGAGTTTTCATCCAACCATTTTAAGTATGTGACTCATATATGGTTCACATAGTGGAAAGACAACACGGGTGCGGATGCAACTAATGTGACATAGGACTACTTTGTTGGAGCTTTTCAGGATAGGTTTTTCTCGAGAGTTTTGAGGGAGGATAAGTCCTAATTAGTCATAAACTGGAAGCAAGTTTCTATCTCAGTCCAATAATACAGGCTCAAGTTCACCCATCACTCCAGGTATGATCCACATATGGTTGCCAATAAAAGAGCACAAATGAGCAACTTCCTGTTTGAAGTATCCGATCTGGTGAATAATAGTGTAGGAATGCCATGTTATTTAGAGAGATGAATATTTAGAAAGTAATGATCCATGCTCAGCAAGTTTAGGGAGATAATCTTAGGGAAATTACCAATGATACCAAAAAGTATAGGACGGGTAACTATGAATACTCTCAATAGAGGTCGGGTGGTGGAAATCGCTTTAAGTTTCAGTAGAGGTCTACAACCTCAACACATTCATAATCTAGCACTCCATCCCCCATGTTTCTACATGATCAGAAAGGGAGAAATGGACAACAATAGACGCTAAGTCACAAGGGATTGGTTCACGTAACCAAGCTTTCCCAACTTGTCCAATGTGTGGTAAGAATCATCCAAGCGAGTGTTTGCAGGTAGAGAGGGGTGCTTTGGTTGTGGTTAGTCTGGTCATATGTTTAAGGATTTCCATTCTTCAAGTAAAGGACAAGGAGGTAACATGGTTCTGTCTACCACTTCAGCAGATACAGCGGGTCGCGCCAGTCAGTATAGTGCTTCACCTAGTACAGATTGTGGTCAGTTCCATAACACGTTGTATGATCTTAAAGCACACGAGGAAACAAAAGATTCTCCTAATGTGGTCACTGGTTCGTTGCAACTCATCCATTTAGATTTTTTTGCAGCATTAGATCCATGGGCTACACCTTCCTTTGTACCTCTTTATATAGAAGTAAACTTTGGTTTTACTCCAGAAACACTCTCAGAATCCATCTCAATCTCTACTCCACCTGGTGACCCATTTATACCTATAAGGGTATACAAAAATTGTACAAAGAATGTCACCTAAACACACATTGTAGAGTAAGAAATGGTAGATTTAAATATCATTCTAGGCATGGATAGGTTACATTCCCATTATTACTTAGTTTATTGTAGAACTAGGATCATTCAATTTTAGTTTTCAAATGAGAGCGTCTTAGAGTGGAGGGATAGTAAATAATTTCATGTAGGTCGATTTAACTATCACCTTAATGTTAAGAAAATGATTTCTAATGGGTATATCTATAATCTTATTCGGGTTGGGATTAATACCCTGAAACCCCAACTCTTGAGTCAGTCATAGTGGTAGTTGAGTTTCCAAAAGTGTTGCCATAATTATTTTTAGAAGATCTTCCCAGAGTCCTTCTTGAAAGGGTAATCAACTTCATAATAGATCTCCTTCCATATACCCAACCTATTTTTATTCCTCCTTGTAGAAAGGCTCCAGCTAAGCTAAAGAAATTAAAAGAATAGTTTAAAGACCTTTTATAAAAGGTCTTCATTAGAACAATTATCTCTCTGTGTGGTGCTCTAGTATTATTCTTGAAAAGGAAATTTGATTCTCTTAGAATGTGCATTGACTTTCGTTATTTGAACAAAGTAAAAATCTAGAATAAGTATCTCATCCTTTCAATTGATGACTTGTTTGACCAACTTCAGGGTGTTAGTTATTTAAAATGATAAGCCTCAGATTCGGCTATCATCACAAAGTCAGAGAAAGTAAAATCCCTAAAACAACCTTCAAGACTCGATATGGTCCCTATGAATTTTTATTTTTGTCTTTAGGACTAGCAAATGCTCCTGCAGCTTTTTAATGAACAAGGTATTCTAACACTATTAGGACTTTTTTTATCATCGTATCTATCGATGAAATCCTCATTTATTCTTTGAGTGAGGAAGAGCATGTGACTGATATGAGAGTTGTTAAACAAATCCTAAAATATTGTCAACCATTCGCTAAGTTAATCAAATGTGAATTTTGATTATAGTTTGTAGATTTCCTTGTTCAAGTGGTATCTTGCAAAGGGATCCGAGTGGATTCTCAAAAAAATGAGGTAGTACACAACACTGTACTAGACCCACCTCTCCAACTAATATTAGAAGTTTCTTGGGTTTGTCCGGTTAATATCAGAGGTTTTATGAAGGATTTTAATACATAGATTCCCCATTGGCCAAGTTGACTTAAGGAAGGTCAAGTTTTAGTTGTCAAATAAGCATGAGAAAATCTTCTCATAACTAAAGACCATGTTGACTACAACTCTTGTCTTGAATCTACCAAATGGGTTAAGGATATTGTGGTTTATTGTGATGCATCTAGGGTCGGCCTAGGTTATGTGTTGATGCCGTAAGGTAAGGTCACATCTTATGTTGACAACTTAAGGTCTACGAGAAGAACTGCCCGACTCATGACCCTGAGCTTGCATCCGTAGTGTTTTTCTTTATGATTTGGAGACACTACTTGTAAGGTGTTAATGTTGATGTTTTCATGGATCATAAGAGCGTCCAGTCTGTGTTCACCAAGAAACTTTGTATCTTTGTAAGAGGATATGCATTGAATTTCTTAAAGACTATGAGATGAATGTTCTCTATCATCTGAGTAAGTCCAATATAGTGGTTGACGCCCTCGACAGCTTATGAATGGGTAGTCTAGCACATATTGAGGAAGAGAAGAAAGAATTATCCAAAGATGTTCAATGTCTTGCTCACTTAGGAGATTGAATTATGGACACGTAATATGGCGGTATGATAGTTCAAAATGTGTCAAAATTTTCATTGGTAGCGGAGGTTAAGGAAAAAATGCATATTGATCCTGTATTACTTTTGTTGATAGGTGCAGTTTATCAGAAAAGAGTTGAGGTTTTCTCCTATATTACTCACATAAATATGACTCCATTTGTGTGATGGTTGTCAGAGTCATCAAGTCGACTCACTTCTTTGTTGTCAAGACTACATATTCATATGAGGATTTTACCAGACTCTAAATTAGTGATATACTAGGGTTGCATGAGGTTCCATTTTCTATCATCTCATATAGGGGTCCTCGGTTTACTTCTCATTTATGGAAATCATTTTAAAAATGTCTTGGTAATCAAGTAAATCTCCTACAACATTTCATCAGGAAATGGATGGTCAGGCAGAACATACCATTCAAACGTTAGAAGACATGTCGAGAGTTTTCATTATCAATTTCAAGAGTAGTTGGGATGATCACCTGCCTCTTATAGAATTCACCTGTAATAATAGCATTCATTGTAGTATTTAGATGGGAAATTATGAGGCATTGTATAAGCGTAGGTGCAAGTCCACTGTTTGTTTGTTCAAACTAGAAGAAGCTACCTCAATAACGCCAGATTCAGATCATGAGGCTATGGAGAAAGTTCATCTTCTCGAAGATAGACTAAATACAACTCAGAGTAATCAACAACTCTATGCACATATAAGAATAAGGGACATAGATTTTGAAATGGAGGATTGGTTTTCTTGAGTGTGTCACCCATGGATAGGGGTGATGATATTATTCAAGAAAGGGAAGCCCATTCCCAAGTATATAGGTCCTTATAAAATCATGAAAAGGGTTGGTAATGTGACTTATGAGTTAGTGTTAGCATCAAAATTAGTAGCGGTTCACTCACTCTTTCACATTACCTTGTTGAAAGAGTGTGTGGGTGATATGGCTTCGATAGTACCTTTAGAAAGTTTTGTTCTGAAGGGTAGCCTTACCTATGAAGAGGTTCTAGTTGATATTATTGGACATCTGGTTTCGTAGGTTTAGAAATAAGAATGTTTCTTCTGTAAAAGTTTTGTGGAGGAGTAAGTCCATAGAGAGAGATACTTGAGAAGTTGAAATAGCCATCATGTCAAAGTATCAATAACATACTTGAAAAATGATACGTTAAACCAGAGCCCAAATCTATGACTAAAAATCGTAAAATTACTCCCTGAATGTTAATAAGTCATTAAAGGTTGATGTGGGGTTAAAGTGAGGCTGAGCAATGAGGCAAGTGCCAAGGCAAAGGGTCCAAGCCAAGGCCAAAGACCAAGGCTACCCCTAGCAAAGAGCACATTGCCTCACTTTCATGAGGGGGACCACGGACCGTGGTCCTCATTGCGGCTCGTGAAGGGGCTCTTGAAGAGGCCTTGGCCAAGCCACTTTTCCTAACTACCGCCTCAACTTCAAGACAGTCACCACGGTCCGTGGTCTTGAAAATGACCAAGGTAGGCTCTTGTGTTTTTACCTTAGCCTAATAGACAAATGTCGTCAAGTGCCTCTAACCACCATGGGCATGACCACGTGTCTTGGTCTACTCCACGAGCCGTGAAGTAGCCAGTGGAGATGAATTAGGAAAATAATCCTTGTGACAAAAATTGGAGACCACTACCTCAACTTAATGAGAAGGACCACAACCTATGACTTTGGTACCTGGATGTCACATCCGGGGATAACTCCCTAGACATAAAGAGTTGTCTTCCTCGAAGAGGACTAAAACTATCCTCTTAGTTTACATCATCACATTCATAGGTTAAAAGTGCAGAAGAATTAAAACTTTTCTTTTATATCTATCATGAGGTTTACATAGACCTCTCGCATACACATAATATATTCATATCTAGTATACATAGACAATTCATATAAGAAGATTACATAGTCTTCTACTTGTATGGCACACACACACACACACACACACACACACACACATATATATATATATATATATATATATATATATATATATATAAGGTATAACATTGTCTTAAAACGGATGTCTCATATCATAACCATCTAAACAAGAGTATAACAATTGGTCGTAGCCCATAAATCAATACAATAAAAGCCACATATAGGATATACAATCTTTAGTACTCAAATGAAAGAGAATGAACAAAGTGTCTTTAAGACTAGTGAACATCCAATGCTAGAAAGTGGCATTGTCCTCGAAGTGGTGAGGACCTACCCAACTTGGAGAGTGAGAATTCCAAGTCTTCCTTCAAAAGTCATCTCAAACCCTTCAACGACCAAAACCTAAAATATTAGGGAAAAATGGAGAAATGGGGTTAGCACATCACTTGTACTAAGTATAGGACCATATGCACACAACATAAAATCATGCTGAAAAGGACATTTGATTTAAACATGCTATTTTACTTTGAAAAGCCTTATGCACATTCAAGAACCAATACAAGTCAATCATACATATTCATTAAGTCAAGATCATGTACATCACAAGACCAACAATACTAAGTCTAGTCAAGTCAAACATGCATATCAACATAATTGAGCACATAATCAAGACAACTCTATCATCAAGTTATAATATCAACAAGCATGTATAATAGTTCATAACATCATAACCAAAGCAACACCATTACTCATAAACCCTCATTAATTCGCTAGTGCAATGACTAAGCAAAGCCCCATAACCTTACTCAATTAAGTAAACCCAACTAGAACCATAAACAATGTCCCACTTCACATATCATATCATTAAGAGTAAATATCATCATAGTTTAGAAATAGAGACCAAACACATGTTCATAAGTGAAACCAACATCATATAGTGTCAATTACATGTAAGATCATCATGTACATATCATTTACATTTATAAACATATACATACATAAGAACATCCTTATAAGACATCCCTCGAGTCTAACTAGTGCAATGTATAGGTAGAGTCCCATACCCCTACCTAGACTAAGCTAAACCCCTTAGGTCATCCTAGTTAGAGTTCACTTCATTACTTCATTTTACTTTTTGTGAACATCTTGCCTTATCTGACATAGACCATATGAGCTAATGTGGGATCTGGTGTCATGGAACCCTACACCGAAAGAAGGCAGACTACTTGCCAAGCTATACCAAAACATGAACATAGCTTCTATGTTGATCCACTAGCTAGTATTCCTATTGGGGCAACATAGTTCAAGAACTAGGAGATGTAGTTGAGACCCTCTTTATGATACATGCATTATAGTCTCCAATCTCATCAATACATTAGTGATCCTACCATCCCTATGTGGGAATGGATACTCCTAACTCTAGTACACTCGGTGCTAAGCTAGAGTCCCTTTTTGAAATGTCTTTAATGCAATTATTAATCATCAATAATTCAATGTAGGTCATAGTGTCTATACCTTATATAATCATCATCATCGCTCTATGAGAATTGTATGAGTATTGTCCTTTCATTACAATTCATACATGTGAGGTTAGCACATATACATAATTATATCATGATAAGGCACATTGGTATTTTATCACCATCCTTATAACATTTACATCATACCCAAAAACTCAGAAACCATAGTTCAAGACATTACAATTCAACATCATACAAACCCTATCAATCTTAACATAATGTACACCTCAATACAACATCATCACTTAATCACAAGTAATCATAATTGAAGTAAAGAATTGAGGTCACAACATTTACCCAATATCCTTCACACGCCATCATTAGATCTTACCATCAACCATTCAATTCAACCCAACAATGAGTGTAATATCATCACACAATAGTAACTAACATAATAATAAAGTCAATTGAATCACTACAAAACAATTCATCACTCGTTCATAGCCTGGGGTTAGAGACTTAGGTCAAATTCATGATCTTTTTCACAACCTCGGTTAATTACTTAAAAACTAGTATAATTAGATTACAGTATATCACAATCTACTCATAAATAGGCATAATAACAACATAGAATAGTAATTCACACATTAACCAAACCAATTGTATGAATACTAGGGTTAAGGAGAAAAGGTCATCTTTCCACAAACTAGATCAATGCATCAAGAAGTAGTATAATTGATTAATAATTCATGTTAATCTAATCATAACAACCAAAAGGAATCATAAACAAAGCAATTCACAAGATCGGTTTCGTATTGGAAGAAAACCCATTTGAATTTAATATTTCTAAAATCAACTTGGAGGAACCTTTTGGGGAAAGAGATCCCAAAGGTGAAAGGAATCCCATTCCTTACTAATTGGTGAAGTTTGATTGAGAAAAAAATGATCTTTTGCAGACCTAGAACCCTCCTTTTCTTTTTCTTCTATGGATTTTCTTTGGGAGAGAGAAAGAAGAGAGAAGGAAAAGCAATTGGGTTTTGGGAATCATGTTTAGTCTAATTAGGTTTGGGGTCAATATAGATGTCATTTACTAAATTAATTAGGCCTCCCTTAACCCCTAACTAATTAAATAATAGCTTAATAAGCTATTGAATTAATTAAAACCAACCAGCAACACAGGGACCTGACCTACGAGACCCCGACTGACGGGCTGTAGGCTAGTCGACGCCCTTGTGCCCCTCCGTCCTGCACACCCATTGTTGGTCTCAAAAACTGGTCCAAATGGACCATTAGCCAAAATGTATAAGGTTTGGTCGACGGAGGCATCGAAGCCCCATCGATCCAACAATGCCTCGTCTCCTGCACACGTAGGTAGACACTGCCTCTTGGCAGCTTTTTGACAATTTGCAAGGGTCCTCCTTAAGGACCCTTTGGGTTGTCCTTGGGGAGTCGTACCTAGACGTTTCGAATATAAACAAACTATAATACATGTTAGACACCTTGCCAACAAATTTCATTTTCCCACACTTAAACCTTAGTCAAATAGTCTAAGGCACACTAGCACCTCTTAAACTAGTTTCCGGACGTCATGGACGTTCCTTGACATTTTTATTCTAAAAATTCCTAAATCACTTATATACATTATAATTCACTTAAAATAGTGTTACAACTCTTAGGCTCTCATGTTAGGCTCTATATAAGGCTTTAGACTTTTCGAGTATTACATTATCTCCCCCTTAGGAGCATTCTTCCCCGAATGACACAAAAATTCTTTAAAAGGAAGGAATAGACTCAAGACTAGCAGCCCAACCAACAACAACATACCAAAACATGAGTCACAATTCAAAATCATCATAGCACATGAACTTTTTCACAATGCAACTCAAAACCTCATTTTCAACTCATAATAGTTCAACATTCATTAGTTGCTTATTCATTATTCTAAACCTTTCTTCAACACATATCAATATTCTCAATACAGTTCATAAAGACTCAACATACAAAAATGCACAACATAAACTCAAAACAAGTAAAAACAACATTTTCATTTTTAGGCATGAAATTTACTATAACTCACTCTAACGTGCACCTTTTTGCATAACTTCACCAAAAATCAAGGCAATTTAAAATACACTCATTTTTTTAACTACAAATAGGAACAACTAACCTTAGTTATCAAATACATGAGGGTAACGGGATTTTATGTCAGCCTCGGCCTCCCATGTTGCACCATTAACTAGGTGGTTCTTCCATAACACTTTTACAGAATCCACCTCTTTGTTGCATAACTTCTTTACTTGTCTATGAAGGATTTCAACCAGAACCTCCTCATAGGAGAGGTTCTCTTGAACACCTATACCTTCAATAGGATGAATGGACTCGGGGTCACCAATATTGTAACACCCCGTATCCAAAACAACCCAAAAACCAGTTTGTCAGAAAATCTGCAGGTGCAATCGACGGTTGCCATCGACGGACCATAGCCTGACCCATGGTCCGTCCTGTACATCTGTAGATTGAGTCTGAAACCCCAAAATCTCAGCCCAGAATAATTTGACTAAGTTTCGAAAGACGGATGGACCTATGGTCCGTTGTTCAAACTACGGTCCGTAGTTTGTGTCAGTCAATCAACACAATTTACCCACTCTCTGACATGAACCACGATTAACCAGCACAGACCGTTGTTCCATCTACGGTCCGTAAGTGGAAATTAGTAGATAGTTAGGGGGAAAATGCAGTTGGGTCAACTTCAAATGATCATAACTCTTAGCACAAAATTAATTAGGTGTCCCATGACATACCAAAAGATAGATAATTGAATTTGCTTTCCATATCCACCAACCCTGCTAAAATCAAACCTCCGAGTAAAACGTTATGCCCATTTTTGTAAAGGCCTATCGAACAGACCTAACCTACGGACTCAAATGACAGACCGTCGATTGAACGACGAACCTGTAACAACCCTAAAAATGGATATGATAAGTAATGCTTAATGTGTCAAGAATGCCTACTATTAGACCAGTGTTCACATGGATTGATGCGCGTAGAACCAGACCTCGGAACCCTTGCTACAGCCAAGCCAACTAACTTAGGGAGTTAGTTGAGATTGAAAAGGTTGGTTACAACCATGTAGGGCTCTCGAATACGAAGATTTACTCGAAGGAGTCTTTACCGGACTTAAAAAGGGGAAATCTTAGGTTTAGAGGGTCTAGGGGTAAAATGGTCTTTTTCCTGGCTAAGGGTAGTATCGTAATTACCCTAAATATATAATTAATTATTTAATTAATAAGGTGGAGGGGCAATTTGGGGAGAGAGGGCCGAAAATGGGCTCTTGAAGTGAAGTCTTGCTCCACCCGGGTTCGAACCTAGGTGGAAGCAATGAATTAAAGTGATTTTTATTGAAGTTATTAAATTAATTAATAATTATTATTCATTAGCTGATTTAAAATAAAATAGAAATCAGATTTTTTATAATTAAAGAAAACCTTATTGACTAAGTCCTAAAACTAGACTCCTAAGCCTCATACAACTCCCACTCTCTCACGTTTATCTCTCAACACTCACGCTCAATCTCTCTTCTTCTTGCTCACGTATTCTCTCTGCCAAAATAAGATACAAAAACAGAAAAATAAACCAAGTTCTTCACACTTGAAGAACTCACACGAAATCACAAGAAAACAAACGTTAATCGCATGTTAGGCTAAGGGAGGTTGTTCGTCGAGTGGTGTTGATATTGCGGAGGCTTAGACGTGATCTTGGGTGGAGTTCTTGGGTAGAAAGTTGAGGGTTTAACGTCAAAAAGGTATGGGTTTTCTTCTCTCTTGGTCCCTTTCCCACGAGACCCCTTCAGGTTCAGATTATTCAGTCCAAAAACTAGGATTGTTCCCCTTTGCATGCCCCTTTCACTAGCTCCCAATAAATCATAGGTTGGGTATGATTGCTGGTAGATTTAGGTTTATGTTATGTTTTCGTGATGAATATGATTATGTTTGTGTACTTGAAATCGTATGAAAGACAACCCATGTGTTTGAAATTATGTGCAAGTGTGTGTGTGCAAGTATGTGACAGTGACTAAGGGTCTCGGATTAGGCTCCAAAATTTGATAATGTTATGGTTGTTATTTTACGTGCATAAACCTATGTAAATCGTGATGTTCATTAAAATGAAAGTGTGGCTGATTTGACTATCAATCTTTTGGCTAAACGAATCTATGAAAAATGCACCCCAAAACGTGTTAAATGATTTATTAATTTCCCTAAGAGTTCAAGTGAAAGTGTTGGTGAAAAATGAGCTGAAAAATGACCAAATTTCCAGCAAACTTACAAGTTTCGTTTAGGCTAATTAAAGATGAATAAATCTGGAAATTATTTGAGTGTAAAAGGGATGAGGTGACCAGGATTCGAACCCGTGACCTCACCCGTGAACTGCCTTAAAAACGTGAAAAAAGGATTGGGGGTCGGGGGATTCGATCTCGAGTACTGGCTGTAAAGTGAAATACAAATAAAAATTAAGAAATGAGAGGAGCGGGATTCGAACCCACAACCTCTCGATCATAAGTTAAGAAAAGCGAAATAAAAAGAAAAGCGATGCGTGGGAATCAAACCCACGACCTCTAGGCGGAAAGGGGAGAAATGAAAATAAAATAAAATGAGGTTGTGGGGGTTCGATCCCACAACCTCATTGCCAACTCAGAAATAGTCAAAATTTAAAAGAAAATAAAATAAAGGAGGTTGTGGGGGTTCGATCCCACAACCTCTAAGTCCCAAACGAATAAAAGAAAAATAAAGAGAAAAGAAGCGATGCTGTTGGGGCTCGATCTCTGGTCCCTATGCCTTAAGGGACCGAAATTAAAGAAAATAAAAAGAAAATATTAAGTGTTGTTCAAGGGATTCGAACTTGGGTTCCCTTGCCCCAAATTCCGTATTGATACAAAGTCATACGTGAATTAAATGTTCAAGAATAATGCCGCCTACTTAGATCGAAATAGAGATCTTGGCATACATACAAGATGCATAAGTCTTGTACTACATAATCTTAGGAAGATATGAATCACTTAAACGAATTATGAATGAAGCCTCATGGCTTGTATGTATAGACCAATAAGTCTACCATACGTTTAAAAATAAGTGAACCTAAGATGTATGTAATGAAATGATGTAACCCTAGCAGGGTTAAGTACGAGTGTAAAATTCACTAAATGGCCAAGAGCATTGGCATACGATGAAATGATTATTATGTAATGAAATGATGAAACCCTAGAAGGGTTAAGTAATAGTTTGAAACACACAAATGACCAAGTGCATTGGCATATGATGAAATGAACATTCATGTAAAAAGGGGTGAGTATTTATGAAGAGTAAATGTGCTAATGTTAATGAATGTGGTGACAACATGATATGAGGCTAATGTAAAATATGAGAACAATCTCAAATGAGCCTAAGTAAATGCTACCAAAACGTACTCACCAATGAGAGTATAAAGTTAATGATGAGACCAGTCTCTATGAACACTCTAATGAAAGCATTCAGATTAGCACACTTAATACTAATGATGAGATGAGAAATCATCTATTATGCTATGATGTCCTCATACTAGACGCCAGCTTCCATGACGTATGAGTTGAATGTAATGGAACTTTATACTGAGCACCGATAGACTAGCTATGAGAGGTGATGCCTTCTTTCGGGAAGGGCGGAGGTTCACGTAACTCTCATGAGATGAGACTGTCCGGCATGACGGGTATGGGTCCCCTTATATATCCTAGTCTTCGAACCTATACTGCCAATATAGGGATCTGGCGGGGTTAAATTCCCATGTACGCCAGCATGTTTTGGGTCACTTTGGACGGTGATTCCACCTCTTTTCAGTGTAGGGGAGACACTGTATTTCATGATGCTCACATGATCTATGTCAATTAAAGTTAAAGTTCCCAATGAATGAATGCAGCCAGCCTCAAATGATGCACATAATGAAATGAACGATACCAAAGGTGTTAGGATAGGATAATCAAGAGGTGAGCTAGACTCAAGTAATGACACTAGGTTATTCTTGATCATTGCACAGAAAACCCAATGAGAGTCTTAAACTACATCCTAGGTATAGCTGGTGTTTACACTAGCTTATAAATGAATGAAATGAAGTACGTATAAATGAATGAAGCAGACTCTATGTTTGTTAAAGAAGGCTCCCTAGTTGAGGTATCATATGTTGAGCCCTCATTTTGGGAAGTCTTAATGTGAAGTCCATGATTCCAAGGTCTCTGTCACGACCCGAAAGCACCCCCTAGAAGTTAGGGAAAACCTTCGAATCGTGACCGGGCGTACTTGACCCCTTTGGGGTCTCGTACAAGCCCTCTAACTAGCATTCATAACATAAAGCATGAAAAGTAGTGCGGAATTAAAACTTTTCACGATAATAATAAATAAAGGAGTCTTTTCATAAATACTAGGAAATCTTATCGTCACAAGCCAACTTAAAGACACGACTTAGAATCTTAGGGACACGGCCCTTTACAATAGAGTAAATACATTTTTAAGTCTTAATAAGGAAACTAAGAAACATAAAAAAAACTATGTCCTCGAATATATGAGGACATACCCAAGTCTTGAGAGATAGAATTCCCAAGATTCAACTTCGATCCTCCAAAGGCTTCCAACCTATACTCATAAGGTATAAAAAGTATGGGGTTAGTACAACAATGTACTAAGTATGGCATATGCAAAAACATGCAAAAAGGGACATTTTAGTAAAGATAGCTTTTTATGCAATTCGAATATAACCTTCATGAATCTAGAAGCAAACCCACATAAGAATCAACAATTAACACTTTATGGCTATCTTACCAAACTTAAATTAAACAAAAGGAACATTTGAATTAACTTTGCTAAACTTGCAATAAAATTGAATAAAGCATCATAGTGAACATTTTGAATTCTTACAATGAAGACCTTACAGTGAATGGCACGGTCAAAGTCATATGAACCCTTTTTCTTTGAAGTTGCCCTAACCCAGGGTTATTCTAAGACTCCCTAAGGTGAGCCAAGAAGGGACTCTCATTACACCTCCCTTCAAAGCACACCAAAGTGACCCTTAAGACTACCTAATCTTAGGCTTACTTCGTTAGAAATCAAATCCACGCCCTTGGCTAACATATACAAAACACTCATGGAAATATAGGTCATACCAAGTGCAATGTGAGAGTAGCATCCCATACTACCACTCCCACTTGGTACTCCTAATGGATTCTATTTACTCAAGTACTCCACAATAATCCTCCATAACACTACACCATAGTACTCATTCACACGGATTTCTTGAAGGTACTCTTCTCCCATAGTAGGTATAGGTCACACCAAGTGCAATATGAGAATAGCATCCCATACTACTACTCCCACTCAATGCTCCTACTTGGTAACTAACGTGGATTGACCACTTCACGACATACATACACAATTTCAACAATACACAGGATAATTAGTTTCAAATCAATTCTTTTGTGGGAGTTAGCTTAACCGACAAAGACCATGAGAGCTAGACATGGAATCCCGATATTAACCCCTATCGGATCAGGGATCCTTACTTGCCTAGTGTAAGGTCATGCTTCTTAGCGTTTACATGGCTTTTCCAATAGCTACACCTATGCGGGCACATAGTTAAGGGATAAGGAGATTGTTACTAAGTAACTCACTCTCTACTAACGAGGAGTACTCATCTCAAGAGGTACTTTGGATTGCAATATCTCAACTAACGAGGTGCAATCCACCTCCCCTTCATATCCCCTCGGTGCTAGGCATAACTCCACACGGATTTCTCAACGTAATAGTCTATCTTAGAAAGCTCACTAGGAAATGGAGAGGTTGTTACTAGACACTACATCTCAACTCACGAAGTGTGTCCACCTCAAGATTTCCCCTTTTTTGCTCAACTTGACATAATACAAATCTTAAAAGAGTGTGTGTGTACATGTGCACACCTTGCATATAAGCATCATTTCATTATCATCAAGTTCTACTCATACTTTAACCTTGATTCATCAAGCTACACACTCTACATACTTCTCATAATCATATATTTCATTTAGACATAAACTAGGTCAAACATGCAATTCAAGCTACATCAAACACAACACAAGACCCATTTCCAATACATCTTCATTTCACATATTAGACCTTCAAGATCACATACTCAAACCATACTAAGTAACATCAAGTTCATCAATTAGCACCGCCACCCATAAGGTGGACCATACCACTCAAATAGCAATTCATAATAAGAATTATACAATGAGAGCAACTCATCAATAAATCAAACCATCATTACCCATAAGCAATTTATCAATATTTCACCATATTAAGGCCCTTAGGGCAGTAGCTACACCAACATGACAAATACAAGAAGACCCAAGTTCATACCCTACTCAAATCATGCTCACATAACCCATTTTCAAGTCAAAAATTGAAGTATGCATAAACAAGAGTTTCATGGAGTTTTAACATCAAAACCATCTATTCAAACCAAGATAAATACATTTAAACCATTAGAACTTAGTTACAAGAAGACCCATAATAGAAATCAAAGTTTAAAAGAAGTTGAGTTTAAAACCCCTTTTTGAAAACCATTTTGGAAGTTGGCTTCTTGAATGGAAAAGTATTCAAGAATGGATACCATACCTTTAGGAGAAAGAAACCTACGAATTTGATGAAGAAACAAGTCCCAATCCGTCCTCCTATCCTTCCTTGACTTCTAGCTTCCAAGAGAGTTGAGAGAGTTTTCTTAAGAGAAAGAGAGAGTTGGATCTTGAAGTGAGAGGGTCTTGTCTAGGTCTAGGGTTTAAAACTAATTTAATATAACCTAAAAATACCAAAATTATACACCTAGGGTCTTATAAGACTTGGGGTGTATTTACATAAAACACCCCAAGTTGGCAGCCTTAAGTCGTGCACTGGCAGGCCTCGTCGACGAGACCTCCTCGACGGACCATCACGTTCACCATGGACCGTCATGGGGTCCCGTCGAGGAACACTTGGCTCCAACTGGAGCCTGTACAAGTTTCCACTCTCTGTCACTCGCGACGCCCTAGATCGACGGACCGTCCTGAGTGCAACGGACCGTCGCCATGGTCGTCGTGAGCCACTGATGGGCAGACTTTGCCCAAGTCTTGGGCCCTTCATCTAGGGCCCCTTGTGGGTCATAGGTGGGGTCGTGCCCGGACGTAAAACCCCTAAACTAAGTCGTCTAGGTCTAAGGAACATCCGACGCATGTTTCAAGTAAAACGAACACATAAAACTCATCCACACTCGCCAAGACATACAAGTACATTCTAAGGCATACCATCCGAACGTCATGGACGTTTTTGGTCGATTGAACTCCAAACTTAACCAAACTTTGCACACTGCCTAAGGACACCAAACTAACTCCGTTTAACTTAAAATTAACTCAAGAAACAACCATGAGGCTCTAGTTCACCTTAGTTCATTTTTGTTGCGTTATAGTCTCATGGCATATGCATGAATGATATGAAAGATGTTATGTGCTATATACAATATGATATTATCTATGTGTAAGATGTTATGTGCTATATGCAATACGATATGTGCTATGTATAAGATGTTATGTGTTGTGTGCAATATAATAAGTATGATGATGAATGTTATTCTCATGGCATGACTTTCCTAACCCAAATTTGGTAAGTTCACTGACTTTCCTAATCCAAATTTGGAAAGCTCAGTAACTTTCCTAACCAATTTGGCAAGTCCACTGACTTGACTTTCCATAATCATGTTGCTAGGAAAGAGATATTTTTACTCATGCACGTCCTTGGTGTGTGCTCGCATATACCCATACTTAGTACAAGTGTGTACTAATCCTATACAACTCTATATTTTGAGGTGAAGGCACATGTGGACGCTAGAGCTTATAGGTTGACATTGCAGCTATCCGGAGGTGGAGCTTTCATCCGGACTTGGTAGGCCCTCATGCTTTCGAGGATTTCTACCGTTATTATCTTGCTTAAATGTATGCTTTAGCTAGTGGAGCATGTTCCACTAGTGTTTCTTTCCACTTTCATTTCAGACTTTGCATTGGTGTCGTTTTGGCAAAAGTACATTTAATGCAATTATGAACTGTTTCCTTCATTTGATTATCTCTATATTAGATGGTTGATTTGTGAACTCTTAAGATGTTAAGTTTAAAATGTTTAGCATGAAATAAGAGAACAAAAATTTCAAATTTTCCGCTAAAATTAACCTAGATGAAGTAAGAATGACGTATGTAGGCTTGTCTGCGACCTCTGAGCGGTCAACGACGCCGGTCTCGTCTGGGGTCTAGATTCCGGTCGTGACAAAGTTGGTATCAGAGCGCTACATTAAATTTTGAGGATAATAAGTTCACATCAACCACATTGAGTAGTTTCTAAGTCATGGTAGTGAAGTGCACCACTATCCTGGATTAGAGACTGCATGATGCATAGGAAAATTTCCCTTCTTCTGATCTTATCGTGCTTTTCCCTAATGTCTAATTTCTTGGTATTATGAGCGTGTCTAACATCAATCTTTGTTGTTTTCAGAGAATGAATACTAGAAGAACCATTTGTCAGAGGAGAGGAGGTGCAGCTGCTGGAGACAATCAAGTTCCACCCCACGCTCCAGCTGAAGGAGTGGCTATGCCGGTTAACCCAGCTAGGTTGACTGATCCGGAGGTGCGGGCATCTGTGGCCCAGATGGCACAGGCCATCACTATGCAGGCCCAGGCTATGAGTGCCCAGGTCAATCGGTAGGATGTTCAGAGGAAGAACCCACCGATTCGTAGCATGGCTGACAGGTTGAGAGATTTCACGAGGATGAATCCTCCTGTTTTCACAGGGTCTAAGACTGCAGAGGACCTCCAGGAGTTTGTGGACGAGGTGCATAAGATTTTGGTGGCTATGGGGGCCACAAATATTGAGAACGCTGAGCTGGCTTCCTATCAGCTCAAGGATGTTGCACAGACTTGGTGCAAGATGTGGCAGGATAGCCGAGCTTTGGGCGGAGTTCTTGTCACCTGGGAGCTGTTTAAGACAGCCTTTCTGGAGATATTCTTTCCCAGGGAGATGAGGATGGCAAAGGTTGAGGAGTTTATCAAACTTAACCAGGGATCAATGACAGTTAGGGAGTATTCGCTGAAGTTTGTTAAACTATCCAGGTATACTACTTTCCTTAATATCTAACAACAAAGATGAGATGAGTACTGAAGTTTGTTAAATTATCCAGGTATGCTACTTCCCTTGTATCTAATAGCAGGGATGAGATGAGCAAGTTCCTCACAGGAATCAACGGAGATCTGGAGGAGGAGTGTCGATCTGCGATGCTCTATGATAACATGGACCTCTCCAGGTTGATGGTGCATGTCCAGCAGGTAGAGGAAATGCGCAAAAAAGAGGGGCGTTCGTGATGCTAGGAGGCCTAAGCCTCAAGATCAGGTAGGTCCCAGCCATGGAGGCCACATAAACAATTTTTGCTTCCGTGAGAAGCCCAGGTTCAAGAAGGGGCAGCAGAGTTTTGGGAACTCTAATACTCAGAGGAGTACAACACCTAGAGAAGGAAGACCTAAGCCCAAGAAGGGAAATGGAGGTGAGATGCAGCGTCCCAGAAAGAACTGTGCTAAGAGTGGTCATGCTCACAGTGGAGAGTGTAGACAGGGCACTAATGCCTGCTTCGGTTGCGGTAAGAGTGGGCACATGGTTAGAGACTGCCCACAGAATAGAGGTCAGGCTGGAGGTAATGCTCAGCCTAGGCCTAATCCACAGGGTACAGCAACAGCCGAGCCTCCTAAAAGGAACAGGTTCTATGCCCTGAAGGGCAGAGATGAGCAGGAGAAGTCCGCTGATGTGGTCACAGGTATGCTACAAGTATTCTCAACTTCTGTTTATGCTTTACTTGATCCAGGGTCTATGCTTTCCTTTGTAACTCCTTTGCTTGTTCTCACTTTTGATATATTGCCTAAAGTTCTACATGATCCTATAGTGGTTAGTACACCTTTAGGAGAAAATGTAAGAAGTGATAGAGTATACAATGATTGCCCAATAGTTGTGAGTGGTAAGACTATGTGTGCAGACTTGGTTGAGTTAACCATGCATGATTTTGATGTTATTCTTGGCATGGACTGGCTTCACAGTTGTTATGCTTGTTTGGATTGTCGTAGTAGAGTGGTGAGATTTCATTTCCCTAATGAAGAAGATCTAGTCTGGGAAGGGTACAACTCGAGTCATATTAATCCCTTGATTTCGAACCTTAAGGCCAATAAAATGATGTCCAAGGGGTTATTGTGTCATCTTGTGAGTGTTAATGATTTAGATCATGACATTCCTTCCATAGACTCAGTGCCTGTAGTGAATGAGTTCCTAGATGTATTTCCTGATGATTTGCCTGGAGTCCCTCCCCCTCGAGAGATTAACTTTGGTATCGACTTAGAACCCGATACTAAACTAATTTCAGTTCCTCCCTACATAATGGCTCCAGCTGAACTCAAGGAGTTGAAGCTCAAGTTAAAAGATCTCACTGATAAGGGTTTCATTCAGCCGAGCATATCCCCTTGGGGCGCTTCAGTGTTGTTTGTGAAAAAGAAGGATGGAACCCTTAGAATGATTATCGATTATTGGCAGCTCAACAAAGTCACTATAAAGAATAAGTATCCACTTCCCAGAATAGATGATTTGTTCGATCAGCTCTAAGGGTCTAGTTTCTTCTCTAAGATTGATCTTCGTTCAGGGATGGAGATATCCCAAAGACAACCTTTCGAACCCGTTATGGTCATTATGAGTTCTTAGTTATGTCATTTGGTCTCACGAATGCACCTGCTGCATTTATGGACCTCATGAACCAAGTCTTCCATGAATACCTTGATTCTTTCGTCATAGTATTCATTGATGACATAATCATCTACTCTAGGACAAAGGAAGAGCATGAACAACATTTGATACTAACCTTGCAGGTACTTAGACAACATCAGCTGTATGCCAAATTCAGCAAGTGTGAATTCTGGCTTAGATCAGTGACCTTCCTGGGTCATCTCGTGTCCGATCAGTGCGTGGAGGTGGATCCCAGAAAGACTGAGGCTGTGAAGAACTAGCCAAAACCTCTTACTCCCACCGACATCCGTAGCTTTTTGGGATTGGTTGGTTACTACCGCAGGTTCGTGATCGGCTTTTCTTTCATTGCTGTCCCACTAACAGCTTTGACTAAGAAGAAGGCCAAGTTTGAATGGACGGAGACTTGTGAAATGAGTTTCCAGGAGCTCAAGGACAGACTCACTTCAGCCCCGGTGCTTACTTTGCCTAAGTGTGGTGAGAATTACACTTTTATTGTGATTCATCTAGGGTTGGTTTGGGTTGTGTTCTTATGTAGGTTGGTAAGTTGATAGCATATGCGTCCAAACAGCTCAAGGTTCATGAGAAGAATTATCCCACTCATAACCTGGAGTTGGCAGCTGTGGTGTTTGCACTGAAGCTGTGGAGGCACAACTTGTATGGAGTGCATGTGGATGTGTTCACAGACCACAAGAGTCTCTAGTACGTGTTCACGCAGAGAGAGTTGAATCTACATAAGCGGAGACAGTTGGAGCTGTTGAAGGACTATGACATGAGTGTTCACTACCATCCAAGTAAGGCTAATGTTGTAGTTGATGCTTTGAGCAGGATGAGCATGGGAAGTACATCCCACGTTGAGGATGAGAAGAAGGAGTTGGCGAAAGATGTACACAGACTGGCTAGACTGGGTGTGCGATTGGTTGACTCTACTAGTGGGGGTGTTTCAGTTCATCCTAGTTCTGAATCATCCTTAGTAGTTGAAGTCAAGCAGGGTCAGCATCTTGATCCTGTGTTGATGGAGCTGAAGGACCCAGTGTTGATAAAGATGAATGAGTCTTTTACTTTGGGAGGTGACGGCATACTTAGGTATCAGGACAGGCTGTTATTACCAGATGTGAATGATTTGCGGTCTAGGATTGTTGTAGAGGCCCATGGTTCCAGATATTCCATACATCCAGGTTCCACCAAGATGTATCATGATCTTAAGCAGATTTGTTGGTGGGATGGCATGAAGAAGGACATTGCAGAATATGTGGCGAAGTGTCCTAATTGTCAGCAGGTTAAGGAAGAACATCTTAAGCCTGGCGGTCTTACTCAGATTATTGAGGTTCCGACTTGTAAGTGGGAGGCCATTAATATGGACTTTGTGGTTGGTATTCCGAGGACTAGGAGACAACATGACTCCATATGGGTTATTGTGGACTGGATGACTATGTATGCCCACCTTATCCCTGTGAAGTCTACTTACAGAGCCGAGGATTATGCGAGACTCTACATTGATGAGATTGTAAGATGGCATGGGAGTCCTTTGTTTATCATTTCAGATAGAGGAGCTCAGTTTACTTCACATTTCGAGAGATCCTTTTAGAAGATCTTGGGCCCGCAGGTAAAGCTTAGTACTGCCTTTCATCCTCAGACTGATGGGCAGGCAGAGCGCACCATTCAGACATTGGAGAACATGTTGAGAGCGTGTGTGATTGACTTCAGGGGTAGCTGGGATGACCATCTGCCTTTGATAGAGTTCTCGTATAATAATAGCTATCACTCCAGCATTGGGATGGCACCGTTTGAGGCACTGTATGGTAGGAGGTGTAGATCTCCAGTTGGGTGGTTCGAGGTTATATAGTCATCCATTTTGGGTCCAGAGATCATTCATGAGGCCTTATAGAAGGTCAGAGTGATTAGGGATAGGTTGGATACTACTTACAGTCGGCAGAAGTCAATGCAGATAACAGAAAATAGCCCTTAGAGTTTGATGTTGGTGACCAGGTCTATCTGAAGATATCACCTATGAAGGGGGTAATGAGGTTTGGCAAGAAGGGGAAGTTGAGTCTGAGGTATGTTGGGCCATACGAGATCCTACAGTGTGTGGGTGAGGTGGCCTATGAGTTGGCATTGCCTGCGGAGCTAGCTTCTGTCCATCCAGTCTTTCATGTATCCATGTAAAGAAGTGCCTAGGTGATCCATCATCGATTCTACCTGTGGAAGGTTTGGGGGTCGATGAAGACTTGTCCTATGAGGAGGTACCTATTGAGATCTTAGACAGACAGATCAAGCGGATGAGGAACAAGGAGATTGCCACAGTGAAGGTATTGTGGAGAAATCATCTTGTTGAGGGTGCTACGTGGGAGGCTGAGGCCGACATGAGATCCCGCTACCCTCATCTTTTCAGCTCTTGAGGTTAGACTTCCTACTCTTAAGTCTAAGTTTCCTTATCTCTCCATTTTTGTGGCTATTGCTTGACTGTGCATAGGGATTATGTTATGATCTGACTGGCATTACGCTAGATAGTAGTAGTGTCATTCGGGGACGAATGTTCCTTAGGGGGGGATAATGTAACAATCCTAAAAATGGATAAGATCAGAAATGCTTAATGTGTCAAGAATGCCTACGATTAGACCAGGGTTCACACGGATTGATGCGCGTAGAACCAGACCTCGGAACCCTTGCTACAGCCAAGCCAACTAACTTGGGGAGTTAGTTGAGCTTGGAAAGGTTGGGTCCAACCATGTAGGGATCTCGAATACGAAGATTTACTCGAAGGAGTCTTTACCGGACTTAAAAAGGGGAAATCTTAGGTTTGGAGGGTCTAGGGGTAAAATGGTCTTTTTCCTAGCTAAGGGTAGTATTGTAATTATCCTAAATATACAATTAATTATTTAATGAATAAGGTGGAGGGGTAATTTGGGGAGAGAGGGCTGAAAATGGGCTCTTGAAGTGAAGTCTTGCTCCACCCAGGTTCGAACCTAGGTGGAAGCAATGAATTAAAGTGATTTTTATTTAAGTTATTAAATTAATGTAATTAATTAATAATTATTATTCATTAGCTGATTTAAAATAAAATAGAAATCATATTTTTTATAATTAAACAAAACCTTATTGACTAAGTCCTAAAACTAGACTCCTAAGCCTCATACAACTCCCACTCTCTCAAGTTTATCTCTCAACTCTCACGGTCAATCTCTCTTCTTCTTTGTCACGTATTCTCTATGACAAAATAAGATACAAGAACAGAAAAATAAACCAAGTTCTTCACACACTTGAAGAACTCACACCAAATCACAAGAAAACAAACATTAATCGCACATTAGGCTAAGGGAGGTTGTCCGTCGAGTGGTGTTGACATTGAGGAGGCTTAGACGTGATCTTGGGTGGAGTTTTTGGGCAAAAAGTCGAGGGTTTAACGTCAAAAAGGTATGGGTTTTATTATCTCTTGGTCCCTTTACCAAGAGACCCCTTAAGGTTCAGATTATTCAGTCCGAAAACTATGATTGTTCCCCTTTGCATGCCCCTGTCACTAGCTCCCAATGAATCATAGGTTGGGTATGATTGCTGGTAGATTTAGGTGTATGTTACGTTTTTGTGATGAATATGATTATGTTTGTGTACTTGAAATCGTATGAAAGATAACCCATCTGTTCGAAATTATGTGCAAGTGTGTGTGTGCAAGTATGTGACAGTGACTAAGGGTCTCGGATTAGGCTCCAAAATTTGATAATTGTATGGTTGTTATTTTACGTGTATAAACCTATGTAAATCGTGATTTTCATTAAAATGAAAGTGTGGCTGATTTGAGTATCAATCTTTTGGCTAAAATCTATGAAAAATGCACCCCAAAACGTGTTAAATGATTTATGAATTTCCCTAAGAGTTCAAGTGAAAGTGTTGGTGAAAAATGAGCTGAAAAATGACCAAATTTCCAGCAAACTTACAAGTTTGGTTTAGACTAATTAAAGATGAATAAATCAAGAAATTATTTTAGTGTAAAATAGATGAGGTCACTAGGATTAGAACCCATGACCTCAGCCGTGAACTGCCTTAAAACGTGAAAAAAGGATTGGGGGTCGGGGGACTCGATCTCTAGTACTGGCTATAAAGTGAAATACAAATAAAAATTAAGAAATGAGAGGATCGGGATTCGAACCCACAACCTCTCGATCATAAGTTAAGAAAAGCGAAATAAAAAGAAAAGTGAGGCGTGGGAATCGAACCCACGACATCTAGGCAGAAAGGGGAGAAATGAAAAGAAAATAAAATGAGGCTGTGGGGGTTCGATCCCACAACCTGACTGCCAACTCAGAAATAGTCAACATTTAAAAGAAAATAAAATAAAGGAGGCTGTGGGGGTTCGACCACACAACCTCTCAGTCCCAAAAGAATAAAAGAAAAATAAAGAGAAAAGAAGCGATGCTGTTGGGGCTCGATCTTGGGTCCCAACGCCTTAAGGGACCGAAATTAAAGGGAAAAAAAGAAAATATTAAGTGTTGTTCAAGGGATTCGAACTTGGGTTCCCTTGCCCCAAATTTCGTATTGATACATAAGTCATACGTGAATTAACTGTTCAAGAATAATGCCGCCTACTTAGATCAAAATCCAGATCTTGGCTTACATACAAGATGCATAAGGCTTGTACTACATAATCTTAGGAAGATATGAATCACTTAAACGAATTATGAATGAAGCCTCATGGCTTGTATGTATAGACCAATAAGTTTAGCATACGTTTAAAAATAAGTGAACCTAAGATGTATGTAATGAAATGATGTAACCCTAGCAGGGTTAAGTACGAGTGTAAAATACACTAAATGGCCAAGACCATTGGCATACGATGAAATGATTATTATGTGATGAAATGATGAAACCCTAGAAGGGTTAAGTAAGAGTGTGAAACACACAAATGGCCAAGTTCATTGGCATATGATGAAATGAACATTCACGTAAAAAGGGGTTAGTAATTATGAAGAGTAAATGTGCTAATATTAATGAATGTGGTGACAACATGATATGAGGTTAATGTAAAAGATGAGAACAATCTCAAATGAGCCTAAGTAAATGTTACCAAAACGTACTCACATATGAGAGTGTAAAGTTAATAAAGAGACCAGTCTTTATGATACTCTAATAAAAGTATTGAGATTAACACACTGAATACTAATGATGAGATGAGAAATTATCTATTGAGATATGATGTCCTCATACTAGAAGCCAACTTCCATGACGTATGAGTTGAATGTAATGGAACTTTATACTGAGCACCGATAGACTAGCTATGAGCGGTGATACCTTCTTTCGGTAAGGGCGGAGGTTCACGTAACTCTCATGATATGAGACTGTCCGGCATGCCGCGTATGGGTCCCCTTATATCTCCTAGTCTTCGAACCTATACTGCCAATATAGGGATCTGGCGGGGTTAAATTCCCATGTACGCTAGCATGTTTTGGGTCACTTTGGACGATGATTCCACCTCTTTTTGGTGTGGGGGAGACAATGGATTTCATGATGCTCACGTGATCTATGTCGGTTAAAGTTAAAGTTCCAAATGAATGAATGAGGCCAGCCTCAAATGATGCACATAATGAAATGAACGATACCAAAGGTGTTAGGATAGGATTATCAAGAGGTGAGCTAGACTCAAGTAATGACACTAGGTTATTCTTGATCATTGCACAGCGAACCCGATGAGAGTCTTAAACTACATCCTAGGTATAGCTGGTGTTTACACTAGCTTATGAATGAATGAAATGAAGTACGTATGAATGAATGAAGCAGACTCTGTGTTTGTTAATGAAGGCTCCCTAGTTGAGGTCTCATATGTTGAGCCCTCATTTTGGGAAGTCTTATTGTCAAGTCCATGATACCAAGGTCTCATGGCATATGAATGAATGATATGAAAAATGTTATGTGCTATATACAATATGATATGTTCTATGTGTAAGATGTTATGTGCTATATGCAATACGATATGTGCTATGTATAAGATGTTATGTGATGTGTGCAACATGATAAGTATGATGATGCATGTTATTCTCATGGCATGACTTTCCTAATCCAAATTTGGAAAGTTCACTAACTTTCCTAATCCCAATTTGGCAAGTCCACTGACTTGACTTTCCATAATCATGTTGATAGGAAAGAGCTATTCTTACTCATGCATGTCCTTGGTGTGTTCTTGCATATACCCATACTTAGTACAAGTGTGTACTAATCCCATACAACTCTATATTTTTAGGTACAGGCACAAGTGGAAGCTAGAGCTTACAGGTTGACGTTGCAGCTATCCAGACGTGGAGCTTTCATCCAGATTTGGTAGGCCCTCATGCTTTCGAGGATGTCTATCGTTATTATCTAGCTTAGATGTAGGCTTTAGCTAGTGGAGCATGTTCCGCTAGTGTTTCTTTCCACTTCCATTTCAGACTTTGTATTGGTGCCTTTTTGGCAAAAATAGGTTTAATGCAATTATGAACTGTTTCCTTCATTTGATTATCTCTATATTAGATGGTTGATTTGTGAACGCTTATGATGTTAAGTTTAAAATGTTTAGCATGAAATAAGAGAACAAAAAGTTCAAATTTTCCGCTAAAATTAACCTAGATGAAGTAAGAATGACGTATGTACGCTTGTCTGCGACCTATGAGAGGTCAACGACGCCGGTCTTGTCTGGGGTCTAGATTCCGATCGTGATAGGACCGTTAATCCAGGTCATCATTTGGTCCGACAGAAATTAACTCAGGGGTCTTTTGGTCTTTTTACACTTCGTTTAAACACTAAGATACGTCGTTTTGACCTTAAATCATAAGATTTTAGTCAGTTTAAGCCTAGAAACAAAACTAAAACTTACCTTAGTCAAATCATTAATCAAAACATAGAAAATTAGAAGCAAGAAAGGATAAAAAGGTCAAGACCCCTAGTTCAAGAACGCAGCAAGGTTCCTGCAGTTCCAGCCCTGAAACCTAAGTGTTTTTTCGTGAATTTCATCACCAGGTATGTGAGATTTCACTAGTGGGTTCCTATCACCCATTGGGTCCCTAGATTTCGGTCAGTTCTTGTTTCCCTTATCATGATTAAACCTATGGTTTCTAGAATTATAGCAGTTCATCATAAATTAGTTAAATGTACGTTCCAAATCAGATTTCTATGTTATTACTCAGATTTTTGCATGAATTTCAGAACCCTATCTATGTATTTCTTTAGTTGTTGAATTACACATACTAGATCAGATATTTAAGTTATTTAGTTATATATGCCTCATTTATTAATGCATCATTATCAGATTACATGGTTTATTCTCAGTTTGGATGTTCAGTTTTGAGCTATCCAGTATTTACAAAAACTCAGTCAGAATGTCTAAATCATTTAATTCAATGGGAGTAGCATAATAACGAATTATACTTGGGTTCAGCGTACCCAGCTAGTCCCAGAAGTACTAGCCAAGTAGGTTGTAAGTCCCCTCTGTGGGCAATCAGTTTAGTGATCACGCTAGCATGCCTTTATACCTCTGGTAGGGTATATTGGGTCCTCTCGATGGGGCGTATACATTAGACTCCACATTTAGCTCATGTGGTTTTATTATCGGTATTAGTAGCTACCACAATTCAATAACACTCTATTGCATTGCCCGTTTATCAGTATATTCAGTATTCAGTTTAAACATATTATAAATTGGTCATTGTATTCAGTAATATTAGCATTCAGTATATCATGTTAAGATTTCTGTACTTGATTTTGTGCTTGTTCAGTTATGTTTCATTTCAGCTTTACTCTATCCTACATGCTCACTACCTTCAAGTACTGACGTATACTTGCGCTACATCTTCTCGTGATGTAGGTCTAGGTTCTCAGCATCCAGATCGCGCTTAGATCAATTTCTGATCTCTAGTTCAGCAGTTTTAGTGGTGAGTCCTCATTCTCCAAGGACGATAGTCATGAGTTTCTTTTCAGTATTTAATCTTTTAGTTTCATTTTTGCTAGACTTAGTTGGAGCTTGTCCCAACATTTCTAGTTAGTTTAGAGGCTATTTTCAGACATAGTTAGTTTCAACTTAACATTGAGTTAATATTTTCTTTGTATTAAACTCATTTGTTTTCAAATATTTTAGCTATAGTATATGTGTGTTCCCCATCTTTTCAATTTAAGTATGATTTAGTTTCGGCATCAGTTTATATTCTTTAGTATGCTCATGATCATGACAGCAAGGTTAGCTTGGGATCCTTGTGATCCTAGGTCCCGTGTCCACGTCTTAGGGGTAGCTTGGGGAGTGATAAACCTGGTATCAGAGCATTAGGTTTAAGTGTCCTAGGATGTTTGAAAAGCCGCACTAAGTAGATTCCTTTTCATGGGTGTGAAGTGCACCACATCTAATGAGTAGGAGGCTATGAAGTATTTTAGGAAAACTTGATTTTGTTGTTACTCTTATCGTGCGTAAGGTATGATCTAATTCCATTATAACTTGACGTTCTACATCTCAGATCATGCCTCCACGTAGAGGTAACACTAGGAATGCGAATGACTTGAATGCAAACGCACCTCCTCAGTCCCAGATCAAGAAGTCTCCAATGCTGAGTTCAGGAATGCCATACAGATGTTGGATCAGAGTATGACCAACTAGAACAATTGGGTTCATGCTTCTGTGAATAAAAATGGTGTATCAGCAGCAACGAGGGTCCGTGATTTTGTTAAGATTAATCCGCCTGAGTTTTTAGGATCATAGATTAATGAGGATCCTCAAAATTTCTTGGATGAGATCAAGAAGATCTTTGAGGTAATGCAAGTCACTAGGAATAATCGGGTTGAGTTGGCATAATACAAGTTGAAAAATGTTGCTCATATCTAGTACACTCAGTGGAAGGAAAATAGTGTTACAGATGCAACTCCTATTACTTGGGATTGCTTTAGTGAGACCTTTATGGACATATTTTTCCCAATAGAGTTGAGAGAAGCAAAGGCTCAGGAATTCATGAACTTAAGGCAGAGAAACATGACAGTACAAGAGTATGGGCTCAAGTTTAACCAACTCTCCAGGTATTCTCCTCACATGGTTGCTGACTCCATGGCTCAGATGAATAAGTTCTTGTATGGAGTGTCGGATTTGGTGATAACTGAGTGCAGAAATGCTATGTTACTTGGAGATATGAACATCTCTAGGCTTATGACTCATGCTCAGCAGGTTGAGGGTGATAAGCTTAGGGAACAGGACAAGGAGAATAAGAAGGCTAGGACTGGGAACTATGACTATTATCAGCAGAAATCGATGGTGGAAATATCTCGCAAAGTCAGCAGAAGTTTTCAGCTCCAGCCCCTTCATCAGCTAGTGTTCCATCCTCCAAGAACAAGTATGACCAGAAGGTTAGAGCACCAGGCTCTAATTCTCAAGGAAGTGTTGCAGGAACCAAGACTTACCCCATTTGGAATAAGTGTAGTAAGAACCATCCAGGCGAGTGCCTTGCAGGAAAGGAAGGGTGTTTTGGGTGCAGTCAGTCTAGTCAAAAGTTGAGGGATTGTCCTTCTAAACAGGGTCAAGGAGGTTGTAATGGTAGATCTCAGTCTACAACTTTAGTAGCACTAGGAAGTCGCCCGACTCAGCAGTGTAACTCATCTGGTACAGGTGGAGGTCAGCGCCAGAACACGTTGTATGCTCTTCAGGCTCTCCAGGATCAGGAAGGTTCTTCTGATGTAGTCACTGGTACGTTACGAGTCTTTGATCTTGATGATTATGCATTGTTAGATCCAGGGGCTACTCTTTATTTTGTTACTCCTGACATAACAGTCCAATTCAGTCTCAGTCCAAAAACTCTCTCAAAACCTTTCTCAGTCTTTACTCCATTCGGTGACCAAGTTATAGCTAGACGGGTATACAGAAATTACCCAGTCACAGTCTCTCAGAAAGTCATCTTAGAAGATCTTGTAGAGTTACAAATGGTAGACTTCGATGTTATTCTAGGCATGGATTGGTTACATTCATGTTATGCCTCAGTCGATTGTAAAACATGGATTGTTCATTTTTAGTTTCCAGACGAATCAATCTTAGAATTGAAGGGTAATAGCTTAGCGCCTCTGAGTCGATTTATTTCTTACCTTAAGGCCAGAAAGATGATCTCTAAGGGTTATATCTATCATCTAGTTTTGGTTAAGGATTCTAGCTCTTAAACCCCAACTCTTGAGTCAGTTGCAGTAGTCAGTGAGTTTCCAGAAGTGTTTTCAAAAGATCTTCCCGGAGTTCCTCCCAAAAGGAAAATCCACTTTGGAATTGATCTCCTTCCAGATACCCAGCCTATTTCTAAACCTCCTTATAAAATGGCTCCAACAGATCTTAAGGAATTGAAGGAGCAGTTGAAAGACCATCTAGATACGGGGTTCATCAGACCTAGTATTTCACCATGGGGTGCACCAATCTTGTTTGTAAAGAAGAAAGATGGTTCTCTCAAAATGTGCAATGATTATAGACAGTTGAACAATGTCACAATCAGGAATAAGTATTCCCCAGGATTGATGACTTGTTTGAGCATTTTCAGGATGCTATCCTTTTCTCAAAGATAGACCTCAGATTAGGTTATCATCAACTCAGAGTCAGAGATAGTGACATTCTGAAAACAGCCTTCAGAACTCGGTATGGTCATTATGAATTTGTAGTTATGGCATTTGGACTAACCAATTCTCCTACAGATTTCATGGATTTGATGAACAGAGTGTTCAAACAGTAGTTGGACTCGTTCGTTATCGTCTTTATTTATGAAATCCTCATATACTCTAGGAATAAGGAATAATATGCGACTCATCTGAGAGTTGCTTTGCATACTCTCAAGGATCGCTAGTTATTCGCTAAGTTTAGCAAATGTGATTTCTGGCTGTAATCCGTTGCTTTTCTTTGTCACATTGTATCTAGCAAAGGGATCCGAGTACATTCGCAGAAGATAGAAGCACTAAAACAATGGCCCAGACCTACCTCTGCTACCGATATCAGAAGTTTCTTAGGTCTTGCCGGTTATTATAGAAGGTTCATAGAAGGATTTTCATCCATAGCCTCACCATTGACTAGGTTGACTCAGAAGATGGTCAAGTTTCAATGGTCAGATGATTATAAGAAAAGCTTTGCAGAGTTGAAAACTAGATTGACTACAACTCCTCTCTTGACTCTACCAAAGGGTTCAGATGGTTATGTGATCTATTGCGATGAATCCAGAGTGGGCCTTGGTTGTGTGTTGATGCAGCGAGATAAGGGTATAACTTATGCTTCTAGACAACTTAAGGTGCATGAGAAGAACAATCCAACTCATTACCTAGAGCTTGAAGAAGTCGTGTTTGCACTCAAGATCTAGAGACACTACTTGTATAATGTTCATGTAGATGTGTTGACTGACCATAAGAGCCTTTAGTATGTGTTCACCCAGAAGGAGTTGAATCTTCTTCATAGAAGATGGCTTTAGTTCCTTAAAGATTATGATATGAGTGAGCATTACCATCCGGGTAAGGCGAATGTAGTAGCAGATGCTCTTAGTAGATTATCTATGGATAGTGAAGACCATTTCGAGGAAGAAAGGAAGGACCTAGTGAAGGATGTTCACACGCTTGCTCGCGTAGGAGTTCGCCTTATGAGCATATCAATCAGTGGTGTAATAGTTCAAAATGGGGCAGAATCTTATTTGGTAGTGGAGGTTAAGGAAAAGCAAGACAGTGATCCAATCTTGCTTGAACTTAAGTGTGCAGTCCATAATCAGAGAGTAGAGGTTTTCTCCCAAGGGGAGATGGTGTACTTCGCTACCAGGGTAGATTGTGTGTTCCTGATGTGGGAGAGTTGAGATAGCATATTCTGGAAGAAGCCCATAACTCCAGGTATTCTATTCATCCAGGTGCCACTAATATGTACCGCGATCTGCTGTAAGTCTATTGGTGGAATGGCATGAAGAGGGATATTGCAGATTTTGTGAGTAAGTGCCCCAACTGCAAGCAAGTCAAGGTAGAACATCAGAAACCAGGGGGTATGACTCAAGAGATCGACATTCATATTTTGAAGTGGGAAGTGATCAATATGGATTTCATCATGGGGTTACCACGTACTCACAGACAGCATGACTCCATTTGGGTGATAGTTTATAGGATGACTAAGTGTTCTCACTTTTTGGCGGTCAAGACTACAGATTCGGTAGAGGACTATGCCAAGCTTACATTAATGAAATTATGAAGTTGCATGGGGTCCCTTTGTCTATCATCTAAGATAGAGTTCCTTACTTTACCTCTCATTTCTGGAAGTTGTTTCAGAAGCGTCTTGAAACTTAAGTTAACCTTAGCACAACATTTCATCCGCAGACAGATGGACAGGCAGAGCGTACCATTCAGACCTTAGAGGATATGTTGAGATCTTGTGTGATCGATTTAAAGGGTATTTGAGATGATCAATTTTCCTCTTATTGAGTTTGCCTACAACAATGGCTACCATTCCAGCATTCAGATGGCCCCTTATGAGGCTTTGTATGGTCGTAGATGTAAATCTCCCGTTGGTTGGTTTGAAGTAGGTGAAGCAACTTTGATAGGGCTATATTCAGTCCTTTATGCTATGGAGAAAGTTCAATTCATTAGGGAGATACTTAAGACAATCCAAAGTCGTCAGAAATCTTATGCAGATGTAAGGAGATGGGAACTAGAGTTCCAAGTTGATGATTGGGTTTTCCTGGAAGTGTCACCTATGAAAGGGTTGATGAGATTTAGCAAAAAAGGGAAGCTTAGTCCTAGATATGTAGTCCCTTACAAGATCTTAAAAAGGATTGACAAGGTGGCATATGAGTTAGAGTTGCCAGCAGACTTAGCAGCAGTGCATCCGGTCTTCCAGATCTCGCTCTTGAAGAAGTGTGTGGGTGACCCAACCTCTATAGTGCCATTAGAGAGTGTGGTGGTGAAATATAGTCTTTATTATGAGGATATACCAGTTGAAATTCTTTACCGTCAGGTTAGAAGGTTAAGAAAAAAAGAAGTCGCTTCAATCAAGGTTTTGTGGAGAAGTCAGTCCGTAGAGGGAGCTACTTGGGAAGCAGAAGCAGCGATGAAAGTCAAGTATCCTCACCTCTTTCTTTCCAATTACACTCCAGCTTGAGGTAATAGTTCCTCTTCAGTTTTCCAGTCATTCATGCACTAATTCATTCTTAGAATTATGTTTCATCAGTTTGTACATGCATTTTCAGCGTATTTGCATGTTCTCAGAACTCAATTCAATCAGAAACTCAATTCACAGTGTTTATTAGTTGGCTTTGCAGCTCTCTCCCTCTATTTAAGCAAGTTTAGTATTCATTCAAGGATGAATGTTCCCAAGGTGGAGATAATGTAATACCCCGTATACAAAACAAAAAAAAACCCAGAAATTTTAGAAAATCTGCAGGTGCAATCGATGGTTGCCATCGACAGACCATAGCCTGACCGACGGTCCATTCTGCACATCCGTCGATTGAGTCTGAAACCCCCAAAATCATAGCCCAGAAATATTTGACTAAGTGTCGAACGACGGACGGACCTACAGTCAGTAGTTCAGACTATGGTCAGTAGTCTGTGTCATCGATCAACACCCCATTTACCTACTCTCTTACATTAACCACGATTGACCATCACGGACCGTCGTTCGATCTACGGTCCGTAGGTGGAAATTAGCAGACAGTTAGGGGGAAAATGTAGTTGGGACAACTTCAAATGATCATAACTCTTAGCACAAAATAAATTAGGTGTCCCATAACATACCCAAAGATAGATAATTGAATTAGCTATCCATAGCCACCAACCTTGATAAAATCAAACCTTACAGTAAAATGTAATTCCCGTTTTAGAAAAGCCTTGCCGAACAGACCCAACCTTATGACCGAAACAATGGACCATCGATTGAACGATGGAACGTCAATCCAGGTCATTGTTTGGTCCGACAATTATTTACTCAGGGGTCTTTTGGTCTTTTCCCACTTTGTTTAAACCCTAAGATACGTCGGTTTGACCCTAAATATTCAGATTTTTGTCAGTTTATGCCTAGAAACATAACTAAAACTTACCTAAGTCAAACCATTAATAAAAACTTAGTAATTAGAAGCAAGAAAGGAGAAAAAGGTCAAGAACCCTAGTTCAAGAACGCAACAAAGTTCCAGCAGTTCCAGCCCCAAAACCTAAGTGTTTTTCCGTGAATTTCATCACCAGATATGTGGGATATCACTAGTGGGTTCCTTTCACCCATTCGGTCCCTAGATTTCAGTCAATTCTTGTTTCCCTTATCATAAATTAGTTAAATGTACGTTCCAAATCAGATTTCCATGTTATTACTCAGAATACTGCATGAATTTTAGAACCCTAGTTATGTATTTCTTTAGTTCTTGAATTACACATGCTACATCAGATATTTCCGTTATTCAGTTATACATGCCTCAGTTATTAATGCCTCATTATCAAATTAAATATTGCATTCTCAGTTTGCATGATCAATTTTGAGCTATCCAGTATTTATAGAAACTCAGTCAGAATGTCTTAATCATTTAATTCAATGGGAGTAGCATAGAACCGACTTGGACTTGGGTGCAGCGTACCCAACTAGTCATAAAACTACTAGTCAAGTAGGTTGTAAGTCCCCTCTGTGGGCTATCAATTTAGTGATCACGTCAGCATGTCTTTATACCTTTGGCAGGGTATATTGGGTCCTCTCGATGGGGTTTATACATCGGACTCCACATTTAGCTCATGTGGTTTTATTATCGTTATTAGTAGGTCCCACAGTTCAGTCAGACTCTATTGCATTGACCATTTATCATTACATTCATTATTTGGTTTCAACATGTTATAAATTGGTCATTGCATTCAGTTATCTCAACATTCAGTATATCATGTTCAGATTTCTATACTTGCTTTTGTGCTTGTTCAGTTATGTTTCATTTCAGCTTTACTCTATCCTACATGCTCAGTACCTTCAAGTGCTGACGTATACGTGCGCTACATCTGCTCGTGATGTAGGTTCAGTTTCTAAGCATCCAGATCGCGCGTAGATCAATTTCCAATCTCTAGTTCAGTCGTTTTAGTGGTGAGTCCTCATTCTCCGAGGACAATAGTCATGAGTTTCTTTTCAGTATTTAGTCTTTTAGTTTTATTTTTGCTAGACTTAGCAGGGGCCTGTCCCAGTATTTCTAGTTAGTTTAGAGGCTATTTTCAGACATAGTTAGTTTCAGCTTAGCATTGAGTTAATATTTTCTTTGTATTAAACTCATCTGTTTTCAAATATTTCAGCTACAGTATATGGGTATTCCCCAACTTTTCAATTAAAGTATGATTTAGCTTCCGCATCAGTTTATATTCTTTAGTATTCTCATGAATATGCCAGCAGGGTTAACTTGAGATCACTTGTGGTCCTAGGTCCCGTGTCCACGTCTCAGGGGTAGCTTGGGGCGTGACAGATACACTTCTTAAGCATGGAAAAATGGCACACCCGATGAGCCAAAGCCAATTCACTAGGTAACCTCAGCTCATATGCAACCTTACCAATATTTTGAAAAATTTTATACGGACCCACATAACGAGGACTCAACTTCCCTTTCTTGCCAAATCTCACTATCCCTTTCATAGGTAAAATTATTACATACATCTTGTCACCTTAATCAAACTCTAAACCTCTTCTCCTATGGTCGGCATAAGACTTTTGCTGGCCATAGGCTGTTTTCAAGCGGTTCCTTATAATATTATCTTTTTCAAAAGTCTGATAAATCAATTCGGGAACCAAAAGTGAAGACTCACCCACTTCAAACCATCCAATTGGAGATCTATATCTTTTACCATACAACGCTTCATAAGGAGCGATAACTATAGATGAATGGTAACTATTGTTGTAAGAAAACTCAACCAAGGGCAACTGTTTATCCCAATTTCCCCAAAAATCAATTATACAAGCTCTAAGCATATCCTCAAGGGTTTGAATAGTATGCTCCACTTGACCATCCGTTTGGGAATGAAAAGTGGTGCTTAACTTCACCTTGGTACCAAACCCTTTTTGGAGTGACCCTGTAAAACCTAGATGTGAATTGTGCACCCCTATCTGATGGATAATGAAATATTATGGCAACACACAGTCTTTTCTATTAAGATCTTTGCGTAATCCTCCGTTGAGTAAGTAGACTTTATGGGAATAAAATGATCGGATTTTGTCACCTATCCACAACCACTCATATGGAGTCATATTGTTTTTGTTTATGAGTCAAACCTTCTACAAAATCCATATTAATTTCTTCCCACTTCCAAGTAGGAACTTGGATTTCTTGAAGTAAACCACCCGGCCTTTAGTGTTTGGCTATCACTTGTTGGCAATTTGGACACTTTGCAACAATTTTAACTATGTCCTTCTTTAAGCCTTCCCACCAAACACTTCTCTAAGGTCATGATAAATCTTTGTAGAACCCGGGTGAATGGAATAATGGGACCCATGAGCTTTCTTAAGAATCTGGTTCCTCAAACCATCTACAATGGGAACACACAACCTTCCTTGATACCTCAAGACACCATCCCCCCTAAAGAGAATGACTCATTAAGCTTAACAATAACCGACTCCTTCAACTCCATCAATGGTTGATCAAGTTTTATTTTGGAATTGACCTCAACCACCAAAGAAGATTAGGAGTTATGATAGACCATGAAACCACCATTCGGAGTATCTTTCAATCTAACACCCAAACGAGCCAACCTATGAACATCTTTCACTAGGTATTTCTTGGCTTCCTCTACATGAGACACACTACCCATGGTCATACGACTTAGAGAATCCCCAACCACATTGGCTTTACCAGGGTGGTAGAGAACACTCATGTTGTAATCATTCAACAATTCCAACAACCTTCTTTGTCGGAGATTTAACTACTTTTGAGTAAACACATATTGAAGACTCTTGTGGCCGGTATACACATTAACATGGACACCATACAAGTAATGCCTGCATATTTTCAAGGCAAATACCACGGCCGCTAACTCAAGATCATGAGTTGGATAATTCTTCTCATGCACCTTAAGTTTCCTAGAGGCATAGGCTACCAGTTTCCCATGTTTCATAAACACACACTCCAAGCCCACTCGGGATGCATTATAATACACAACGAAGCCCTTGGTGCCCTCAGGTAAAGTCAACACATGAGCGAAAGTAAGCCTATCTTTCAAGATTTGGAAGCTTCTTTCACATGCATGCGATAATAGCCCGCTAGACCCAAGAATCTCCTAATGTCGGTTGGAGTCAATGGCTTAGGCTAATTTTTCACCGCCTCGGTTTTCCTTGGATTAACCTCAACTCTATCACTAGAGATGATATGAACAATAAACGCCACCGACCTCAACCAAAACTCACATTTACTATACTTGGAAAATAATTGATTCTCCTTAAGCACCTATAACACCACCCTCAAATGTTCCATGTGTTTATCCTCATTTTTCGAATATACCAAGATGTCGTCAATGAAAGCAATGACAAATGAATCTAGGTATCGTCAAAACACCCTATTCATGATATCCATAAACACTGCAGGGGCATTATTGAGATCAAAGGACATTAATAAGAACTCATAGTGACCATATCTTGTCTGAAATACCGTTTTTGGTATGTCCTCACCTCTCACCCAAAGTTGGTGATACCCTGATCTCAAGTCAATCTTAGAAAATTAGCTTGTCCCTTAAAGTTGATCAAACAAGTCGTCAATCCGAGGGAGAGGATAGTTGTTCTTAAAAGTGACTTTATTGAGTTGTCGATATTCAATGCACATTCTAAGGGACCCATCCTTCTTCTTCACAAACAAAATAGGAGTACCCCGTGGAGAAATAATAGGTCTAATGAAGCCTTGGTCTAGTAAGTCCTTGAGTTGAGCCTTAAACTCTTTCAATTCGGTCGAAGCCATCCGATAAGGAGGAATTTAAATGGGACTGGTATCCGGTAGCAAGTCAATACCAAAATCAATTTTCCATTTGGGAGGGAATCCGGGAAGATCATTAGGAAAGATCTACATAAATTCCCTTACCACAGATACTAACTTAATGGGAGGATTTTCGGAGTCTAAATCTTTGAATCTTACAATATGATATAGATACCCTTTTGAGATCATTTTACAAGCCTTAATACATGAGATAATACGACCTCTAGGAATAGAATTTCCCCCCTTCCACTCTAAAACGCGTTCATTTGGAAAATTAAACTTGACAATTCTAGTTCTACAATCAATGGAAGCAAAACAATCATGCAACCAATCCATCCCCAAAATGACATCAAAATCTACCATATGAAGTTCTACTAATTCAAAATAAGTAACTCTATTGGGAAACATTATAGGACAATTACTATATACCCTCTTTGCGACCACCAACTCACCTACCGGGGTAGTTGCCATGAAAGGTTCATTTAGAATATCGGGAAAATATCAAACTTTATAGGTATAAAGGGAGTAACAAAAGATAATGTAGAACCTGGATCAAGTAAAGCATATACGTTAATAGAGAAGACATGTAACATACCTGTCACCACACCGGGAGAACTCTCTTGTTCAACCCTAGAGCGAAGTGCATAAAAACAATTCTTCTTTGGATAATCCACATTGGAACAACTGGCTTGATCTTTCTCACTACCTTTGTCTTGACCCTCAAATTTGGGCAATACCAAAACTTGTAGCGACTCTTGCCACACCCAAAGCAATTTTTCGTCCCAACAAGGTAATCACCATAATGCTTCTTGCCACACTTCATCAAGTTCGCTTCTTGTTTGGTGAGCTAGTACATATTCCCTTTTTATACTTAGGGTTAGACACCCTATCATCACGAGCCTTGGGAAATTTGGTAGGAACTTGATTAAAAAACCTCTTCTTGAACCTAGATTTTTCTTGAATGTCAAGCCTACCCTTTGAAGAACCACCATCATAAGACCTTGCCCTATTGGCATCCCTACTCTTTCTGCTAAACCTTGTCTCTTCCACTTGTTGAGCATGAACCATAGGATGAGAAATGTTCATATTATCATGTAGCATAGCCAAACGATATTCTTCTTTCAAGTCATCCGACACCCCCGTCAAAAAGGCTCATTTAATCCCTAGGGTCAGAAACCAATGAAGGAGTATACTTTGACAATTTAGAAATTTCAAAGAGTAGTCAAGTACACTCATAATTCCTTGAAAAAGGTTGATGAATTCTTCCACTTTGGATTAACTCTTCTCCGGGGAAATAACCTATCAAGAAAAGCCTTCTTTGAAAATATCCCAGGTCACCGGTCCACCCCTTAAGGGCCTATTGTCTCTCTATTAGACGTACCAAGTTTGGGCACATCTTTTAGTTGTTAAGTGGCTAACTCGTACTTCTCACTAACAGTCAACCCTATAGCATAGAGAATTTTTTAGGTTAAATCAATGAACTCTTGGGGGTCTTCCTGAACTTTGGACCCATAGAAAGTAAGGGGATTCATCTTTGTGAAATCCCTCAAACGGGAGGCCATGGTGCCAATATGTTGGTTTCCTCGGAGTACCACCTCCCGATTAGCTTGGGCTGTCATGGCTTGTGCTTGTGTAGTAATGGCTTGGTCCATTTGGAGAAAGGTTGTCCTTATGTCCCCATCAATCAAATGAGGAGGATTGAACGGAGCTTGATCATCGTTAGCAACTTCTTCAAGAGGAGGCACTTGATTACCTCGGGGAGGAACCCCCGCATTGGTAATCTCTTCATCAAGTCTTAGAGCGGCTGTTCTTCGAGTTTTTATTACCTATAAACACAATAAAAGGATTAGATGCTAAGGGCACATAGATTAAAGACTCTCGAGGCACGATATTGGATTTTAAAGAAAAGGAGAGTTTCCTAAGCATCATAGAGTTTCATATTCATAAGTGTGGCGCGCTTCACAATTATGAATAAGAATCTAAATAGATTTGGTTAAATGAGACATCGAATCTAAATATATTCAACCTCATGCTCTGATACCAAGTTCTCAAATCCGAGGAGCACCCCCTAGACGTAACCGGCGTCATCGTCCTCAAAGAGGACTAAGACTAGCCTTTTAGTTTACATCATTACATTCATAGGTTAAAATGCGGAAAATGTTTACCTTTTCTTCTATATATGTCATGAGGTTTACATTGACCTCTCGCATACACGTAATATATTCATATCGAGTATACATAGACCCTTCGTATAAGAAGATTACATATTCTTCTATTTTTATGACACATATATATAAGATATAACAGAGTCTTAAAACGGATGGCTCATCTAAAACCATCTAAATAAGAGTATAACAATTGGGCATAGCCCATACATCAATACAATAAAAGCCATATATAGGTTATACAATCTTTAGTACTCAAATGAACGAGAATAAACAAAGTGTCTTTAAGACTAGTCAATATGCAATGATAGAAAGTGGCATTGTCCTCAAAGTGGTGAGGACCTACCCATCACGGAGTGAGAATTTCAAGTCTTCGTTCAAAAGTTATCTCAAGCCCTTCAATGACTGGAACCTAAAATGTAGGGGGGGGGGAGGGAGAAATGGGTTTTGCACATCACTTGTACTAAGTATAGGACGATATGCACACACAACATAAAATCACGATAAAAAGAGACATTTCATTAAAGCATGCTATTATACTTTGAAAAATGTTATGCATATTCAAGAACCAATACAAGTCAATAATACATATTTATTAATTCAAGACAATGTAGATCACAAGACCAACAATAGTAAGTCTAGTCAAGTCAACATGCATATCAACATAATTGAGCACATAATCAAGACAACTCTATCATCAAGTTATAATATCAACAAACATGTATAAATGTTCATAACATCATAACCAAAGCAAGACCATTACTCATGAACCCTCATTAAGTCCACTAGTGCAATGACTAAGCAAAGCCCCATAACCTTACTCAATCAAGTAAACCCAATAAGAACCATAAACAATGTCCCACTTCACATATTGTATCATTAAGAGTAAATATCATCATACATTAGCAATAGAGACCAAACACATGTTCAAAAGTGAAACCAACATCATATATTGTCATCAACATGTAAGATCATCATATACCTATAATTTACATATATAGATAATAACACCCTTCTAAGACTTCCCTCAAGGCTAACTAGTGCAATGTATAGGTAGAGTCCCATACCCCTACCTAGACTAAGATAAACCACTTAGGTTATCCTAGTTAGAGTTCACTTCATTACTTTATTTTACATTTTTGGAACATCTTGCCTTATCCGACATAGACCACATGAGCTAATGTTGAATTCGGTGTCATGGAACCCTACACTGAAAGAAGGTGGATTACTTGATAAGGTAGTACCAAAATATGAACATAGCTTCTATGTGGATCCACTAGCTAGTATTCCTATTGGGGCAAAATAGTTCAAGAACTAGGAGATGTAGTTGGGACCCTCTTTATGCTACATGTGTTATAGTCTAGTACATTAGTGATCCTACTCTCCCTATGTGTGAAGGACACTCCTCACTCTAGTTCAGTTGACGCTAAGCTAAAAGACCTTTTTGAAATGTCTTTAATGCCTTTATTAATCATCATAACTTAATGTAGTTCATAGGGTCTATCTCTTGTATAATCATCATCATAGATCAATAAGAATTGGATGAGTATTTTCCTTTCATTACAATTCATACATGTGAGGTTAGCACATTTACATGATAAAACACATTGGTAAGTTATCACCATCCTTATAACATTTGCATCTTAGCCAACAACTCACAAACCATAGTTCAAGACATTCTAATTCAACATCATACCAACCCTTTCAATCTTAACATAAGGTATACTTCAATATAACATCATCACTTAATCACAAGTAATCATAATTGGAGTACAGAATTGAGATCACAAGACTTACCCCAATCTCCTTAACAAGACATCATAAAGGTCTTACCATAAACCATCCAATTCAACCCAACAATGGGTGTAATATCATCACAAAATAGTAAAAAACATAATAATATACTCAATTGAATCACTACACAATAATTCATCACTAGATCATAGCCTAGGGTTAGAGACTTAGGTCAAATTCATGATATTCTTCACAACCTAGGTTCATTACTCAAGAACTAGCATAATTCGAATACATTACATCACAATCTACTCATAAATTGGCATAATAACAACATAGAATAGTAATTCACATATTAACCAAGCCAATTGTATTAATACTATACAATTCAATTCATGATCACAACCTAGGATTAAGGGGAAAAGGTCATCTTTCCACAAACTAGGTCAATGAATCAAGAAGTAGTATAATTGATTCATAATAAATGTTAATAAACTCATAATTACCAAAATTAATCATAAACAAAGCAATTAACAACCACTTGAATTTCATATTTTTGAAATCAACTTGGAGGAACCCTTTGGGGAAAGAGATCCCAAAGGTGAAAGGAATCTCATACCTTACTAATTGATGAATTTTCATGGAGAAAACTTGATCTTTTGCATCCCTATAACCCTCATTTTCTTGGTCTTCTATGGAGTTTCTTTGGGAGAGAGAAAGAAGAGAGAAGGAAGAGCAATTGGGTTTTGGGAATTGTGTTTAGTATAATTAGGTTTGGGTGTTTGTAGATGTCATTAACTAACTTAATTAGGCCTACCTTAACCCCTAACAAATTAACTAAACACTTAATTAAATAATTGAATTAATTAAAATCAACCAGCACCACAGGGACCTGACCTACGAGACCCAGATTGATGGGCCGTAAGTCAGTCGACGCCCTTGTGCCCCTCCGTCCTGCACACCCATCATTGGTGTCAGAGACTGGTCCAAATGGACCATTAGCCAAAATTTCTAAGTGTTGGTAGACGGAGGCATCAAGCCCCGTCGATCCAACAATGCCTCGTCGCCTGTACACGTAGGTAGACACTGCCTCTTGGCAACTTTTTGCCAATTTGCAAGGGTCGTCCTCCAGGACCCTTTGGTTGGTCCTTGGGGAGTCGTACCCAGACGTTTCGATTATAAACCAAATCTAATACATGTTAGATACTTACCACCAAATTTCATAATTTTCCGACTCTTATTACTTAGTCAAATAGGCTAAGGCACACTAGCACCTGTTGAACTAGTTTCCGAACGTCATGGACGTTCCTTGGCGTTTTTATTCTAAAACATCCTAAATGACTTATATACATTATAATTGTCTTAAAAAATGTGTTACAACTCTTATACTCTCATGTTAGGCTCTAGATTAGGCTTTAGATTTTTGGATTATTACACTCGATGGGGCCAATTAAATGAGGGTTAAACAAGTCTTTTCCTATTTTAGTCCAATTAAGTAGAGGTGTTTTGGGTATTTTAGTGGGTGTTTCAACCATTTTGAAATCATAAATTCAAACAACCAAATATTTCCCCAAATCCTCCTCTCTTAATATTTCTCTCTATAGAGTTCCTACATTGAAGATTACCAACAACTTGAAGGTTAGGTCTCAAGCATCCCTCTTCTCAACTCCAATTCGTGGGAAAAACTTCAAGTAACGTATTAGAACCTTGATTTATGGAACAATTTTCTCCATGAAGCCCTTCAACTTCTAATTTCGAAATTTGATAAATTGTTCAAAAACTAGGGTTTGTATTCAAGCCATAGGTTCTTCCTAAAGATCATTTAATTATGTTAATTTTCCTATATTTTGTATAATGTGATGTTTAATGATGATTTTTATCGTAAATTTCCCCATGAACACATGTACTTTGCCATGACCCCAATTTCATGAATTGTGATGGGTTTGTTGATGCAATATGAATATTATGAATTGTGTCTATGATAATTTAGTTAATTAATCCTTTTTTATTCATGCTTAAAGTATTAATTCTAAGTTTTATTTTGAGACATGATTCATGACCCCTTGAAGGGTGAATTTCTAGGTTTTATACATATTGATGAAAGTGATTTATGAATTTATGATTTGCTTAGAAAGTGAACATCCTATGACTATTGTGAGTGGTAATGTTGAAAGGTTAGTCTCCCTGGCCCTACACATGACTATGTATGAATTATCTACGATGATACTAACAATATTCTGTTGATAGAAAGTTCATTTTCATGAAAACACTATAGATGCAATTTCAAATGATTACTCTCTCACACACACACACACACACATATTATATATATATATATATATATATATATATATATATATATATATATATATATATATATATATATATATATATATATATATATATATATATATATATATATATATATATATATGTTGAAAGTTGGTTGTCACTTTATTGAATCTATGAGCTATTTTATGAGTTTTGTTGAATGAATTGCAAAAGTACTCCTTCGCATATGTAAATACAATTAACAATTAATTATGTATAATTTGGGGAAATAATGCTTAGCACCGAGCGTATTTGGCAAATGAGGTAGAGGCCTTCCCACATATGCAGTAGGATGTTTCTTCTACATATGCTCTCATGAGATGGAAACTCTCCCGCTAATACAATAGTATGGGTTCCTAGAAGCAATCTCCCTATCCGATAACTATGTGCCTGCATAGGTCTTAGCTAGTGGATCCACCTAATATCTATATACTTCGTTCTACCTTAGTAAAGTAGGACAACTTCTTTTAGTGTGGGGTTATTTGACACCGGATTCATGTATCTCACAAGGTCTATGTCGGTTAATGTTATTCTTCCTATGTAATAAGATAGTTAATATGACATGGACTATACTTTTGATTTCATAATGAGTTCTACTTAGTAGGAGTGGGGGTATGAGACTTCTCTTTTACATTTCAAAAGTGGTCTTTGAAAGGGATTATTGGTTGGTTCCTTGTGATATGTCAAGACATCAAGGTACATATGTATGTTGAATGGATTGTTGTTAATGCATGACTTTGCGTATGTTCAAGAAATGTATATGATTATTTCTCTATTTATGACTATTTAATATGATGAGGTTCAAAAAAGATATTTGTTACTAAGGTGACTTTAAGGGGTACTTAGTATGGTTGGTAGTGTGGGATGCCAACTATATACTGCACGAGGATACCTTACGGGTTCTAAGGTGATGGTTCTACTATGTTATAAATAATTATGAGACGATGATGTTATGGATTGTATTCTACCTTCTAAATGCATAAATTGTTTCGAGACATGATAAATGCATGCTTTTTACTAAAATTTCGCTTTTAGAATTTTTCAAGGATCTTATGCATGTTTACACACTTAGTTCTTTATGTGCTAACCCATTTTTTACATCTACTATGAGTGTAGGTTGTGGTCATTGAGGTGCACAAGTTTTTTCTTGAAGAACACTCGGATTACTTATCTATATATTTTGGTGAGTCCTCAAGTTCTAAAACGCACTATCCATTTCTGAGTTCCTATTGTATCTCTTTTATTGAGAGTTTTACTGATGTAAAGGTCTAAGTTCCATACTTTGTATTCCTATGATTTAGATGGTGTATGAGACAAGTTTAGTTTATCACTTTTGTTACTGAAAAGAAGCTTGACTTTGATTGTAAATGTTTTAATTTTTCCGTATGATTATAAAGTGCTAAGGACTTGTATGAGACCCCTTTGGGGTAAAGTATGCCGTGTCACTTCTAGGGCGTAACTCCAGGTCGTGACACTATCCTCACCTCATTCCTTCCGATTAAGTTTCAGATTAAGGTAATAGTTCTTATTGAGTCTGTCAGTTTACTGTTGTGTAATTGGGTCTTAGTAACTTATTCCCTCAGTTATCCTTGTATTTCATCATTTTTGCATGTTCATGAAACTATGTTACATTAGAAAAATGTTTCTTGTTCTCACTGGTAGGATTGCAACTCCTTCCCTCGATACTCAACTTGTTTAATCTTCATTTCATGGCGAATGATCCCAAGGAGGAGACACCTAAGAAATCTAATTAATACCAAAAAAGAGGGAAAATACTGAACCAAAGAGGGGCCACAGACAAATAATAGGACCACAACTTGTCACCCTCATCGTGGATCACATCCACTAAAAAGGTGGAGGACCACAAACCCCTACACAGTGTGACGTCATGCCATAATTCCAGCTTGATTTTGCGTCTGGATGGGGGCAGAAGGGTCTAGAATTGTGAAGAAGTTTCCAGATAACTCTAGAACCTTCTAGATTTCTGGAGAAGACTAGAGAATTCCCTAGAATTCTCTAGAATACTTTAGATATTTTTGGAAGAGTTTAGCATATTCTAGAAAGTGTAGAATTCTCTAGAATATGGACTAAAGTGTAAATAACTTAGGACTTGTATGTAATTTTTATTTACACTTAGGCCTTTAGGAAGTAGTATAAATAGAAGGGCCTCTCATTTGTAAATCCATCAACCAACCAAAGAAGCAATAAAGACTTCTTCCAAAATCTCTCTCTCTATAAATCTTCCTTTGCATTTCTCTTAGCGATCTTAGTGTGAAAGGCTTACTTGAGCTTACAAGTTCGTGAAAGATTCGCGAGTAAGTTGTCAAGTGCCGCACGGAGTTTTAGCAAATACTCTAAGTCCGTGATAACGTGGTATAAGAGCAGGATAAGAGAATGGCTTCCGAAGGAGACATGAACGCCGCTAACATCCTCAACGTCCGTCAGGATGGTAGTAAGAAGAACCGAAAGGGGAAGAGACAGCAGAAGGGAAATGAAGAGATGCTGCCAGAACCAAGCGAGGTGCTGACATCTCATCCACCTTCGACCGCCGGAGCCAGTGACGATGAATTGGGTGAGGAGCCCATAGACATCACTGCCGGAGAAGAATGGGTCGCAATGGTGGAAACGGCGAGGCAGGCCGTGGAGATCTTAGGCCGGCGCATGAACGTGGCAGACGCCAAGTTCAAGACCTTTGAAGACTTCACCCTCGAGGAAACCGAATCCATCCGTAAGGAGTTGGAGGGGCGTCAGCGGGCTGAGTTTGAGATGAAGGAGGTTATCACTTACTTGGAGTGTCGGCTCATGGAGGCGTTAAGCGCGATTGAGACCATGAAGGCCGAGATAGAAGCACTCAAGGAAGGTGCGAAGGTTGGAGGATCACCGTCGTTCTACTGGGAAAGGGAGGCCAGCGTCGAGGCTCCCAAGCCACCTATGTTCAGAGGCGTCCGTGACGCGCATGAGGTGGAGAACTTTCTATGGCATTTGGAGAATTATTTCAAGTGCAATAGATTGAGGAACGACGAGAGTAAGATCAACACCGCTGTGTTGTATCTTACTGATATGGCCATGCTATGGTGGAGGCGTAAAGAGTCCGACATCAGGAAGAGACGTGCACCATCAACACGTGGGAGCAATTCTGCGATTAGTTCAAGAGGGCGTTCTTCCCCAAAAACGTCATCTATGAGGCGAAACGAAAGTTCAGGGAGTTGAAGCAGACGGGTAGCATACGTACGTATATGCGGGAGTTTACCACCCTTACGCTTCAGATTCCCAACCTCATGGATGAGGACATGTTGTTCCACTTCATGGATGGGCTGCAGAATTGGGCCAGAATGGAGTTGGAACGCAGACAGGTCGGGACTATTGATGACGCCATCACGCAGGCGAAGCTTTGACAGACTTTAGGCAGGAGAAGCCTTATAGTGCTGGAAGGGACAAAGTAAGAGGTAGTCATGATAATGGTGGGGGAGATCGTGGAGAATGCGAAGAGAAATGGACACAACCCAAGAGTCAATGCGAGGAGCAACAGCCTCAGAGGCATGACACCTATAGGTTCGATGGCAAGAAGTCTGGAGGCCATGGCAACACGGTGAGGAAGACAGAGGTTGCCAAACGAGGTGGTTGCTACATATGCGGTGGGCCGCATGGCTATGCAAAGTGCCCTGAACTAAAGAGCCTTGGTGCTGTCCTACGAGAGCGGAAAGCTAAGGAAGCACATGAGCAAGGTCAAGTCGAGGAGACTAAGCAGTTGGTCTTGATAGGCCTATGCGGAGCTATCACCAAGCAACCACAGAAGCCGCCAAGGCATGCGGAGCCGAAGGCATGCAGTGCGCAGTACGTCGACATCACGATCAATGGAGGACATGCTCGTGCGATGGTTGACACAGGTGCAGAGGTCAATATAATGACCAAGACGGCAGCAACGAGGTTGGGGTTGCGTTATAGTCCAAGCAACGCCCAACTCAGGACGGTCAATGCACCACCGACTCCTGTGTGTGGAGAAGCACATGGAGTAAGCATCACGTTAGGCAAGTGGCAGGGTAAGACCGACTTCATTGTCGCTCCAGTGGATCTCTTTGACATAATTCTTGGGCAGGAGTTTTTCCAGCAGTGCCATGTTATGATCGATCCTTTACTCCAGCGACTCGTAGTCATGGAGAAAGGAGGAACATGTATGGTTCCCATGGTTAAGGCCCCGAAGACGGAGGGACAGGTCCGACTGACGGCCATGCAGCTCAAGAGGGTCGACAAGATAAAAGAGAGGACATCCGCAGCTATCATTGCAAGTTTGAGAGAAGACAATGGTGCTGAGAAGTCCTTGCCACCGTGCACGAAGAAGGCTCCAAGAGGGAACGCTGTCGTGATGCAAGAGAAGCCGCCGAGCCGCTTGCCTCCGAGAAAGAAGGAAGTTCGTGAGACTGGGCCAAAAGTGATCGAGCGACAGCTGAAGGAGCTGCTCAAGGGTATTGATCGAGTACGTAGATTGTTAATCGCACAACAAGACTTGGTCGCCGAAGGAGCAACGATGCGTCGTGGTCGTCGCATCAATATGTGGGGGAGAGTGTGACGTCCTGCCATAATTCCAGCCTGATTTTGCGTCCTGATGGGGGCAGAAGGGTCTAGAGTTGTGAAGAGGTTTGCAGATAACTCTAGAACCTTCTAGATTTCTAGAGAAGACTAGAGAATTCCCTAGAATTCTCTAGAATACTTTAGATATTTTTGGAAGAGTTTAACATATTCTAGAAAGTGTAGAATTCTCTAGAATATGGACTAAAGTGTAAATAACTTAGGACTTGTATGTAATTTTTATTTACACTTAGGCCCTTAGGAAGTAGTATAAATAGAAGGGCCTCTCATTTGTAAATCCATCAACCAACCAAAGAAGCAATAAAGACTTCTTCCAAAATCTCTCTCTCTCTCTAAATCTTCCTTTGCATTTGTCTTAGCGATCTTAGTATGAAAGGCTTACTTGAGCTTACAAGATCGTGAAAGATTCGCGAGTAAGTTGTCAAGTGCAGCACGGAGTCTTAGAAAATACTCTAAGTCCGTGACAACACAGGCTATGGAAAACAATATGGGTCATCACGTTGATAGTAAAAACAAACCAGAATCACCCAATGCCCTGTGAGGAACCATGGACCACTAGACGGTCGACAGAACCCCACATGGACCATTAAGTGGACCGTGAAAAATTACCAATACCACCCCAACTGTGTGGGACCACGATTTCCCATATGGCCCGTGGTGCTTCACACGGTTTGTGAATCGGCCCGTGTAAAAGGTCCGTCAACTATTAAGTCAGGGTCATTTTGGTCTTTTCCCCCTATGAGATGGGCATTTGAACTATGTTGTTTGATGCCTAAACTACGTTGGTTTACTCGGTCTTAGCCTAATAATGTAATCAGAAACAAACTAGAACCATCATTTTCCTAAAAAAATCTATCTTATAAAGAAAAGGTTAGAAAGAGAAAACAATATTTCCCAAGAACAAACATAGATTTCTACGCGTTCAACCCCGATATACAAAGGATTTCTTGATAGTTTTAACCACCTGGTACGTGGGATTTAATTAGTGAGTTCCTTCATCCATTAGGTCACAAGATTTTAGTCAATTCTTTGATTTGTCATCAACTATTACCTAGGGTTTCTATATTTTAAAAATTTGTTGTGATTTTAGAAAATTATAGTTTCCATGACATAAATAAGTTGTTTCTTTGATAATCATGCTTCAAAATTTGAATGATATATCTTCATTATATATATATATATATATATATATATATATATATATATATATATATATATATATATATATATATGTTACATTCGGATTTAGTATATCAGTTCATTTTGCTACTACATATTTCAGTGCATTTAAGATTTTCATATTTACTTGGGAGTAAACATTCTACCAAGTTATACTAGGGTTCAACATACCCTAACCATGTTTTTATCATTTACAACACTATGCTATTCAGCAAATTATCTTTACGATTAGTACATTTTCATTGCATCCATCTTAATTTTCATTTATACTTTAGTACAATTTATTTCTTTGTTCGGCATATTTATATATAGTTGAGATTAGCATATCTATATTCTGCATGCTTAGTACATTCAAAGTAACAACACATACTTTTGTGCGATATCATTTTCTTATGTAGGTTGAAGTGTCCCACATCTAGATCACGCTTACTTCAACTCCAAATTTAAATTTTACAGCTTCAATAGTGAGTCCTCATACTTTGAGGACAATAGACATGCTTACTTTTTAATCATTATTTCAGTTTTCAGTTTTCTCAGAGTTAGCTAGGGGCATGTCCCAACACCTCAACTCAGTTAGAGGCTTTTCAAACATAGTGGTAGAGTTTGCTCAAGTTGCTACGTGTTATTTCACACATCATTAAACTCTTATCTTATCTGTTCAGATTAGTTGTCTTTTCTTCATTTCAGATAGCCTATATTTTTATCTTCTGCATCGTACATGATTAACTTAGTTATTTCTTATGCTTGTTATATGCCAAATTCAGGGTTAGTTTTGGGTCACTTGTATTTTTGGGTCCCGTGTTATGTCTGGTAGTACACCCTCAAATTGAGCTTGGTTGAATTGCAACCTAACATGTGTGTCATAAGGTTTTAAAGTCTTAAAATGGTTAATAATGGTGTTTATAGGAAGTATGTAGAGTTTGGAGGTCAAACGTCCAAGACGTTCAGAAACTAGTCGAAGTTGAACTAGTGTGTCGTAGTGTTTTGTAGTGGAGTTTTAGGGTATGGTTTGAGGGTGAATGTCATGACTGGAATCTAGACCCCAGACGAGACCGGCGTCGTTGACCTCTCAGAGGTCACAGACAAGCCTACTTACGTCAATCTTACTTTACATAGGTTAATTTTTAGCGGAAAATTTGAAACTTTTTGTTCTAATCATTGCTTACTAAACATTTCTAATACATTCATAATTTGTTCAACATCAACCATCTAAACATTAAGAGATAATCAAATGAAAGGAATAGTTCATTAAACATAATTGTATAATTGCCAAGATGGCCCAATACATAGTCTGAATAAAATAAGAAAGAAACGCTAGTGGAACATACTCCACTAGCTCAACTCCTAAACTAAGCTAGAACATAAAATAGTAGCATCCTCGAAAGCATGAGGACCTACCAAAGCCGGATGAATGCTGGACGTCCGGATAACTGCAGCGATGATCCTGTAGCTCTACCGTCCACCTGTGCCTGCACCTAAAATAATAGAGTTCATATAGGGTTAGTACACACTTGTACTAAGTATGGGTATATGCAAGCACACACCAAGGACATGCATGAGAAAGAATAGCTCTTTCCTAACAACATGATTTTTGGAAGTCAAGTCAGTGGACTTGCCAAATTGAGATTAGGAAAGTTTCCAAATTTGGATTAGGAAAGTAAGTGAGCTTTCCAAATTTGGATTAGGAAAATGATACCATGAGAATAACATACATCATCATACTTTTCACATTTGCACACAGCACATAACATTTACACATAGCACATATCATATAGCATATAGTACATTTTACATGTAGCACATAACTTCTTTCATATCATTCATTCATATGCCATGAGACCTTGGAATCATGGACTTGACATTAAGACATCCCAGAAATGAGGGCTCAACATATGCGACCTCAACTAGGGAGTCTTCATTAGCAAACACAGAGTCTGTTTCATTCATTCATACGTACTTCATTTCATTTCGTTCATAGTCCAGTGTAACCACCGGTTATACCTAGGATGTAGTTTAAGACTTTCATTAGGTTCGTTGTGCAATGACCAAGAATGACCTAATGTCATTACTTGAATCTAACTCACCTTTTGATTATCCTATCCTAACACCTTTGGTATCATTCATTTCATTATGTGCATCATTTGAGGCTGGCCTCATTCATTCATTGGGAACTTTAACTTTAATCGACATAGATCATGTGAGCATCATGAAATCCAGTGTCTCCCCCACACCGAAAAGAGGTGGAATCACCGGCCAAAGTGATCTAATAACATGCTAGCGTACATGGGAATTTAACCCCGCCAGATCCCTATATTGGCAGTATAGGTTCGAAGACTAGGAGATATAAGGAGACCCATACCCGGCATGCCGGACAGTCTCATCTCATGAGAGTTACCTGAACCTCCGTCCTTCCCGAAAGAAGGCATCACCGCTCATAGCTAGCCTATCGGTGCTCAGTATAAAGTTCCATTTCACTCATCTCATACGTCATGGAAGCTGGCTTCTAGTATGAGGACATCATAGCACATTAGATGATTTCTCATCTCATCATTAGTATTAAGTGTGTTAAGCTCAATACCTTCATTAGAGTGTTCATAGAGACTGGTGTCTTTATTAACGTACACTCTCCTAGATGAGTACGTATTGGTAACATTTACTTAAGCTCCTTTGAGATTACTCTCATCATTTACATTAGCCTCATATCATGTTGTCACCACATTCATTATCATTAGCACCTTTGCTTTTCATAGTTACTCATCTTTTATTACGTGAATGTTGATTTCATTATATGCCAATGCACTTGGCCATTTAGTGTATTTACACTCATACTTAACCCCTTCTAGGTTTCATCATTTTATTTCATACATCTTAGGTTCACTTACTTTTGAACGTATGTTAGACTTATGAGTCTATACACACAAGCCATGAGGTTTCATTCGTAGTTCGTTAAGTAATTCTTACATTCCTAAGATTATGTAATACAAGACTTATATATATTGTATTTATGCCAAGATCTTGAATTTGATCTAAGTAGGTGGCACTATTCTTGGACGTTTGTTAATGTATGACTTATGTATCAATACGAAAGTTTGGGCAAGGAAACCCAAGTCTTGAATCAATTGAATGTCATTTACATTATTAATTGATTTCATTCTAATATTCATAACATTTTAACTCTAAGTCAAATCACAATATTACATTGAAGGGTTACTCTTCTGTTTAAAAATTTTCTTGCATTGGCCGATGGGTTGTGGGTTCGAGTCCCCACAACCCCATTTTCATTTTTCATTAACATAATAATCTCCTATCTTTTTCTTAAACCAAGAGGTTGTGGGATCAAACCCCCACAGCCTCTTTTATTTTTCTCTTAATTTCGCCAAAGTAAGGAGGTTGTGGGTTCGAACCCCCACAGCCTCCTTCTCTTAATTAATTTTCGTTTAAGGGCTTTGAGGTGGAGGGTTCGAACCCCCACAGCCCCATATATATATTTAATACTTTTCTCTCAGTTGAGAGCGTGGGCAGTGAGGTCGTGGGATCGAACAGCCACGGCCTCACCTATTGTTTTTATTCACTTTCGCGGGCAGTAGCTAAGGGGTTCGAATCCCCTTAGCCCCAACACCTTTTTTTTTAATTTTCCCTTCTATTCTTCATGAGTTCTGACCGAGGGGTGGTGGGTTCTAATCCCACTCCCCTCATTAATTTTTCTCTTACTCATTCCCTTGCATCAGACCTAGGATCGAACCCCCCAGCCCTCACCCTTTTCCGTGGTCTATTTCGCCCAAGGATGAGGTCACGGGTTCAATTCCTAGTGGCCTCATTCTTTTAATTTGTAGTAAATTTCCAGATTCATATGCCTTTTTATTTAGTCTAAATTAACTTGTACAATGCTGAAAATGTTAGGTACTTTCTAACTCATAACACTAATGCATTACTTAGCACAAGATTACATTCATGGATTCTGTTTTAACGTAATTTCAAGTGCATCATTCATAGAATCAATTGACTATGAGATTTTTATTCAATTCAGCCTCATTTCCTTTTTGTGAACAACACGATTTACTTCAATTGATGTACATAAAACAACAAACACAACATTAACACTTTTAAGCCTCTAGGCCGAAACTCATGTCATGCCACACATTTTTCATAATTCCGAACACACACATGGTTTGTCTTTTATTAAATTAACGTACATACAACACATTCGTATCCAGCACAAACCTCACATAATCCTAAGTCTAACAGCATTCATACCAACCTACGAATTCGTTGGGAGCTAATGACAGGGACATGCAACGGGGAAAGCAACCTTAGTTTTTTTAGCCGAATATACTGAGTCTTAGGGGTCTCTTGGGAAAGGGACCAAGAGTAAGAAGACCCATACCTTTGTTTTCTTGTTAAATGCCCAGAATGCTGCCCAAGAACTTCTTCACAAATCAGTCCACACACCCAAAGTCACACCTTACCCGACTAGTGTAGTACGTTTTGCTTAACGTTACCGGATTGCTTTCTCTTTTGTGTTTCTAGCTTTAAAGTTCTTGATGAACTTTTGCCTTTACTTGGTTTTTTTTCTTTTTCTGATTGTTTTATCACGTTTGGCAGCCAAGAAAAGAGAGTGAAAGAGAGAAACTAACGTGTAAGAGAGAGTGGGGGATGGGAGATAGTGGTCTAGTAGAAGTAGGACTAGTTGGTAGGACTTAGTCAACTTAAACAATTAATTAAAATTAATAAAAATCTAATGTCGTTTTCCTAAATCAGCTAATATTAATTATTTATTAAAAATTAAGTTAACAAATTAAAATAAAAGCAAGTTAAATCTTGCTTCTAGTGGGGCTCGAACCCGAGTGACCCCATTTGCGAAAAATGGGTCAATTCGGGTTGCCCCACCCGAATTGCCTTAAATAAATAAATTAATTTATTAATTAATTTGTTCCTCAGGGTAATTACAATATTACCCTTGGCTTGGAAAAGACCATTTTACCCTTGGACCCTCAAAACTTAAGATTTCTTCTTTTCAGTCCGGTAAAAACTCTTTCGATTAAATCTTCATTTTTGCGTGCCTCACGTGGTTGGTTCCAACCTTTCCAAGCTCAATTAACTCCCCAAGTTAGTTGGCTTGGTCGTAGTAAGGGTTCTGAGGTCTGGTTCTACGCGTATCAATACGTGTGGACCTTGGTCTAATCACAAGCATTCTTGAAAAAACATAAGTCTTGATCCTATTCATTTTTAGGGTTGTTACATTATCCCCCCCTTAGGAACATTCGTCCCCGAATGACACTACTACTTCATGTTGTAATGCCAGTCATATCATAATAAAAGCACTATACACAGTCAATCAATAGCAACAAAATACGGGGAGGTAAGTAAGCATAGGTTTAAGAGTATAAAGTCTAACCTCAAGAGCTGAACAGGTGAGGGTAGCGGGCCCTCATGTCGGCCTCAGCTTCCCACGTAGCACCCTCAACAAGATTATTTCTCCACAATACTTTCACTGTGGCAATATCCTTGTTCCTCAGCCGCTTGACCTGTCTGTCTAAGATCTCAACAGGTACCTCCTCATAAGACAAGTCTTCATCAACCCCCAAACCTTCAACAGGTAAGATTGATGCTGGATCACCTAGGCACTTCTTCAACATAGATACATGAAAGACTGGATGGACAGAAGCTAACTCTGCGGGCAATGCCAACTCATAGGCCACCTCACCCACATGCTGTAGGATCTCATATGGCCCAACATATCTCAGGCTCATCTTCCCTTTCCTACCAAATCTCATCACCCCTTTCATAGGTGATATTTTTAAGTAAACCGAGTCACCAACATCAAACTCTAAGGGCCGCTTTCTGTTATCAGCATATGACTTCTGTCGACTGTACGCAGTAGTCAACCTGTCCCTAATCATTCTGACCTTCTCTAAGGCCTCATAAATGATCTCCGGCCCCAAAATGGATGACTCTCCAACCTCGAACCACCCAACTGGAGATCTACACCTCCTACCATACAGTGCCTCAAACGGTGCCATCCCAATGCTGGAGTGATAGCTATTATTATACGAGAACTCTATCAAAGGTAGATGGTCATCCCAGTTACCTCTGAAGTCAATCACACACGCCCTCAACATATCCTCCAATGTCTGTATGGTGCGCTCTGCCTTTCCATCTGTCTGAGGGTGAAAGGCAGTGCTAAGCTTCACCTGTGTGCCCAAGCTCTTCCGGAAAGATCTCCAGAAATAAGAAGTAAACTGAGCTCCTCTATCTGAAATAATAGACAAGGGAATCCCATGCCATCTCACAATCTCATCAATGTAGAGCCTCGCATAATCCTCGGCTCTGTAAGTAGACTTTACAGGGATAAAGTGGGCAGACTTAGTCAATCTGTCCACAATAACCCATATAGAGTCATGTTGCCTCCTAGTACTCGGAAGCCCAACCACGAAGTCCATATTAATGGCCTCCCATTTCCAAGTCGGAACCTCAATAATCTACGTCAGACCACCAGGCTTAAGATGCTCTGCCTTAACCTGCTGACAATTAGGACACTTGGCCACATATTCTGCAATGTCCTTCTTCATGCCATCCCACCAATAAATCTGCTTGAGATCATGATACATCTTGGTGGAACCTGGATGTATAGAATATCTGGAACCATGGGCCTCTGCAACAATCCTGGTCCGCAAATCACCCACATCTGGCACACACAGCCTGTCCTGATATCTAAGTATGCCATCACCTCCCAAAGCGAAAGACTCATTCATCTTCATCAGCACTGAGTCCTTCAACTCCATCAACACGGGATCTGGATGCTGACCCTGCTTGACTTCGACTACTAAGGATAATTCAGAACTAGGATGAACTGAAAAATCCCCACTAGTGGAGTCAACCAAACGCACACCCAGTCTGGCCAGTCTGTGTACATCTTTTACCAGCTCCCTCTTCTCATTCTCAATGTGAGCTGTACTTCCCATGCTCATCCTGCTTAAAGCATCAGCTACAACATTAGCCTTACCTGGATGATAGTGCACATCATGTCATAATCCTTCAACAGCTCCAACCACCTTCGCTGACGTAGATTCAACTCCCTTTGTGTGAACATGTACTGGAGACTTTTATGGTCTGTGAACACATTTACATGCACTTCATACAGATAATGCCTCCACAGCTTCAGTGCAAATACCACAGCTGCCAACTCCAGGTCATGAGTGGGATAATTCTTCTCATGAACCTTGAGTTGTCTAGATGCATAGGCTATCACCTTACCAACCTGCATAAGGACACAACCCAAACCAACCCTAGATGCATCACAATAAACAGTGTAGTTATCACCACACTTAGGCAAAGTAAGCATCGGGGCTGAAGTGAGTCTGTCCTTGAGCTCCTGGAAACTCTTCTCACAAGTCTCCGTCCATACGAACTTGGCTTTATTCTTAGTCAAAGCTGTCAATGGGGCAGCAATGGAAGAAAATCCCTTCACAAACCTGCGATAGTAACCAGCCAATCCCAAAAAGCTACGGATGTCAGTAGGAGTAAGAGGTTATGGCCAGTTCTTCATAGCCTCAGTTTTCCTGGGATCGACCTCCACGCCCTGATCGGACACAACATGACCCAGGAAGGTCACTGATCTGAGCCAGAATTCACATTTGCTGAATTTGGCATACAACTGATGTTGTCTAAGTACCTGCAAGGTTAGTCTCAAATGTTGTTCATGCTCTTCCTTGGTCTTAGAGTAGATGAGAATGTCATCAATGAATACTATGACGAAAGAGTCAAGGTATTCACGGAAGACCCTGTTCATGAGGTCCATAAATGCAGCAGGTGCATTCGTGAGACCAAATGACATGACTAAAAACCCATAGTAACCATAGCGGGTACGAAAGGCTGTCTTTGGGATATCTCCATCCCTAACCCTAAGCTGGTGATACCCTGAACGAAGATCAATCTTATAGAAGAAACTAGACCCTTGGAGTTGATCAAACAGATCATCTATTCTGGGGAGTGGATACTTATTCTTTATAGTGACTTTGTTGAGCTGCCGATAATCGATACACCTTCTAAGGGTTCCATCCTTCTTCTTTACAAACAACACTGGAGCGCCCCAAGGGGATATGCTCGGTTTAATGAAACCCTTGTCAGTGAGATCTTTTAACTGTAGCTTCAACTCTTTGAGTTCCGCTGGAGCCATTCTGTAAGGAGGAATTGAGATTGGTTTAGTATCGGGTTCTAAATCGATACCAAAGTCAATCTCTCGAAAGGGAGGGACTCCAGGTAAATCATCAGGGAACACATCTAAGAACTCATTCACTACAGTTACTGAGTCTATGGAAGGAATGTCATGATCTAAATCATTAACACTCACAAAATGACAAAATAACCCCTTGGACATCATTTTATTGGCCTTAAGGTTAGAAATAAAGGGGTTAGGACGAATCGAATTGTACCCCTCCCAGACTAACTCTTGTTCATTAGGAAAGCGAAATTTCACCACTCCACTACGACAGTCCAAGCAAGCATAACAACTGTGAAGCCAATCCATGCCAAGAATAACATCAAAATCATGCATGGGTAACTCAACCAGGTTTGCACACATAGCTTTACCACTCACAACTATTGGGCAATCTTTGTATACTCTATCAGTTCTTACATTCTCTCCTAAAGGTGTACTAACCACTATAGGATCATGTAGAACTTCAGGCAATACCTCAAAAGTAAGAGCAAGCAGAGGAGTTACAAAGGAAAGTGTAGACCCTGGATCAAGTAAAGCATAAACAGAAGTTGAGAACACTTGCAGCATACCTGTGACCACATCAGCGGACTTCTCCTGCTCCTCTCTGCCTTTCAGGGCATAGAACATGTTTCTCTTAGGAGGCTCGGCTGCTGCTGCACCCTGTGGATTTGGCCTAGGCTGAGTATTACCTCCAGCCTGACCTCTGTTCTGTGGGCAGTCTCTGACCATGTGTCCACTCTTACCACAACCGAAGCAGGCCTTAGTGCCCTGTCTGCACTCTCCACTATGAGCTCGGCTACACTTAGCACAATTCTTCTTAGTACGCTGCATCTCACCTCCATTTCCCTTCTTGGGCTCAGGTCTGCCTCCTTTAGGTGTAGTACCCCTCTGAGGATTAGAATTCCCAGAACTCTGTTGCCCCTTTTTGAACCTTGGTTGCTCACGGACGCCAAAGTTATTCCTGTGGCCTCCATGACTGGGTCCTGCCTCATCTTGAGGCCTGGTCCTCCTAGCATCACGAACACCTCTTTTTCTGCGGCTGTCCTCTACCTTCTGGACATGCACCATCAACCTGGAAAGATCCATATTATCATGAAGCATAGCAGATCGACACTCCTCCTCCAGGTCTCCATTGATTCCTGTGAGGAACCTGCTCATCTCATCCCTGCTGTTAGAAACCAGGTAAGTAGCATACCTGGGAGATTTCAACAAGGTTCAGTATTATTCTTATTCTTGCTATTAAATACTTAGGGAAAAACAACATACCTTGACAGCTTAACAAACTTCAGGGAATACTCCCTGACTGTCATGGAGCCTTGTTTGAGGTTGATGAATTCCTCAACCTTGGCCTCCCTCATCTCCCTAGGAAAGAATCTCTCCAGAAATGCTGTCTTGAACAGCTCCCATGTGACTGGTACTCCAACTAAGACACGACTATCTTGCCACATCTTGCACCAAGTCTGTGCTACATCCTCGAGCTGATAGGAAGCCATCTCAGCCTTCTCAATGTCAGTGGCCCCCATAGCCACCAGGATCTTATGCACCTCTTCTACAAACTCTTGAGGATCCTCCGATGTCTTAACCCCTGTGAAAATGGTGAGGATTCATCCTCGTGAAATCCCTCAGTCTGTCAGCCATGCTACGGACCGGTGGGTTCTCCTTCTGAACATCCTGTCTGTTGACTTGGGAAGTCATAGCCTGGGCCTGCATGGTAATGGCCTGTGCCATTTGGGCCAAATATGCCCGCACCTCAACATCAGTCAACCCAGCTGGGTTAACTGGTATGGCCACTCCTTCAGCTGGAGCCTGGGGTAGATCCTGATTACCCCTAACAGTTGCTCCTCCTCTCCTCTGACCAAATCCTCTCCTAGTGCTCATTCTCTGGAAAAACAAAAAGGATTGATGTTAGACACGCTCATAACACCAAGAATTCAGACATTCAGAAAAGCACGATAAGATCAGAAGAAGGGAAATTTTCCTACGCATCATGCAGTTTCTAATCCAGGATAGTGGTGCACTTCACTACCATGACTTAGAAACTACTCAATGTGGTGGATGTGAACTTATTATTTTCGTAATTTAACCTAGTGCTCTGATACCAACTTTGTCACAACTGGAATCTAGACCCCAGACGAGACCGGCGTCGTTGACCTCTCAGAGGTCGCAGACAAGCCTACTTACGTCAATCTTACTTTACATAGGTTAATATTTAGCGGAAAATTTGAAACTTTTTGTTTCTAATTATTGCTTACTAAACATTTCTAATACATTCATAATTTGTTCAACATCAACCATCTAAACATTAAGAGATAATCAAATGAAAGGAATAGTTCATTAAACATAATTGTATAATTGCCAAGATTGCCCAATACATAGTCTAAATAAGAAAGAAAAGCTAGTGGAACATACTCCACTATCTCAACTCCTAAACTAAGCTAGAACATAAAATAGTAGCATCCTCGAAAGCATGAGGACCTACCAAAGCCAGATGAATGCTGGACGTCCGGATAACTGCAGCGATGATCCTGTAGCTCTACCGTCCACCTGTGCCTGCACCTAAAATAGTAGAGTTTGTATAGGGTTAGTACACACTTGTACTAAGTATGGGTAAATGCAAGCACACACCAAGGACATGCATGAGAAAGAATAGCTCTTTCCTAACAACATGATTTTTGGAAGTCAAGTCAGTGGACTTGCCAAATTAAGATTAGGAAAGTTTCCAAATTTGGATTATGAAAGTAAGTGAGCTTTCCAAATTTGGATTAGGAAAATGATACCATGAGAATAACATACATCATCATACTTTTCACATTTGCACACAGCACATAACATTTACACATAGCACATATCATATAGCATACAGTACATTTTACATATAGCACATAACTTCTTTCATATCATTCATTCATATGCCATGAGACCTTGGAATCATGGACTTGACAATAAGACATCCCAGAAATGAGGGCTCAACATATGGGACCTCAACTAGGGAGTCTTTATTAGCAAACACAGAGTCTGCTTCATTCATTCATACGTACTTCATTTCATTTCGTTCATAGTCCAGTGTAACCATCGGTTATACCTAGGATGTAGTTTAAGACTTTCATTAGGTTCGTTGTGCAATGACCAAGAATGACCTAATGTCATTACTTGAATCTAACACTTTTTTTGATTATCCTATCCTAACACCTTTGGTATCATTCATTTCATTATGTGCATCATTTGAGGCAGGCCTCATTCATTCATTGGGAACTTTAACTTTAACCGACATAGATCATGTGAGCATCATGAAATCCAGTGTCTCCCCCACACCGAAAAGAGGTGGAATCACCGGCCAAAGTGATCCAATAACATGCTAGCGTACATGGGAATTTAACCCCGCCAGATCCCTATATTGGCAGTATAGGTTCGAATACTAGGAGATATAAGGAGACCCATACCCGTCATGCTGGACAGTCTCATCTCATGAGAGTTACGTGAACCTCCGTCCTTCCCGAAAGAAGGTATCACCGCTCATAGCTAGCCTATCGGTGCTCAGTATAAAGTTCCATAACATTTATCTCATACGTCATGGAAGCTGGCTTCTAGTATGAGGACATCATAGCTCATTAGATGATTTCTCATCTCATCATTAGTATTAAGTGTGTTAAGCTCAATACCTTCATTAGAGTGTTCATAGAGACTGGTCTCTTTATTAACTTACATTTTCCTAGATGAGTACGTATTGGTAACATTTACTTAGGCTCCTTTGAGATTACTCTCATCATTTACATTAGCCTCATATCGTGTTGTCACCACATTCATTATCATTAGCACCTTTGCTTTTCATAGTTACTCACCTCTTATTACGTGAATGTTCATTTCATCATATGCCAATGCACTTGGCCATTTAGTGTATTTACACTCATACTTAACCCCTTCTAGGGTTCATCATTTCATTTCATACATCTTAGGTTCACTTACTTTTGAACGTATGTTAGACTTATGAGTCTATACACATGAGGCTTCATTCGTAGTTCGTTAAGTAATTCTTACATTCCTAAGATTATGTAATACAAGACTTATGTATCTTGTATTTATGCCAAGATCTTGAATTTTATCTAAGTAGGTGGCATTATTCTTGGACGTTTATTCACGTATGACTTATGTATCAATACGAAAGTTTGGGCAAGGAAACCCAAGTCTTGAATCAATTGAATGTCATTTACATTATTAATTGATTTCATTCTAATATTCATAACATTATAACTCTAAGTCAAATCACAATATTTACATTGAAGGGTTACTCTTCTATTTAAAATTTTTCTTGCATTGGCCGATGGGTTGTGGGTTTGAGTCCCCACAACCCCATTTTCATTTTTCATTAAAATAATATTCTCCTATTTTTTTCTTAAACCAAGAGGTTGTGGGATCAAACCCCCACAGCCTCTTTTATTTTTCTCTTAATTTCGCCCAAGTAAGGAGGTTGTGGGTTCGAACCCCCACAGCCTCCTTCTTTTAATTCATTTTCGTTTAAGGGCTGTGAGGTGGTGGGTTCGAACCCCCACATCCCCATATATATATTTAATACTTTTCTCTCAGTTGAGAGCGTCAGCAGTGAGGTCGTGGGATCGAACCGCCACGGCCTCACCTATTTTTTTTATTCACTTTCGCGGGCAGTAGCTAAGGGGTTCAATTCCTAGTGGCCTCATTCTTTTATTTTGTAGTAAATTTCCAGATTCATATGCCTTTTTATTTAGTCTAAATTAACTTGTACAATGCTGAAAATGTTAGGTACTTTCTAACTCATAACACTAATGCATTACTTAGCACAAGATTACATTCATGGATTCCGTTTTACCGTAATTTCAAGTGCATCATTCATAGAATCAATTGACTATGAGATTTTTATTCAATTCAGCCTCATTTCCTTTTTGTGAACAACATGATTTACTTTAATTGATGTACATAAAACAACAAACACAACATTAACACTTTTAAGCCTCTAGGCCGAAACTCATGTCATGCCACACATTTTTCATAATTCCGAACACACACATGGTTTGTCTTTTCATAAATTAACGTACATTCAACAAATTCATATCCAGCACAAACCTCACAGAATCCTAAGTCTAACAGCATTCATACCAACCTACGAATTCGTTGGGAGCTAATGACAGGGACATGCAACGGGGAAAGCAACCTTAGTTTTTTGAGCCGAATATACTGAGTCCTAGGGGTCTCTTGGGAAAGGGACCAAGAGTAAGAAGACCCATACCTTTGTTTTCTTGTTAAATGCCCAGAATGCTGCCCAAGAACTTCTCCACAAATCAGTCCACACACCCAAAGTCACACCTTACCCGACTAGTGTAGTACGTTTTGCTTAACATTACCGGATTGCTTTCTCTTTTGTGGTTCTAGCTTTCGAGTTCTTGATGAACTTTTGCCTTTACTTGGTTTTTTTTCTTTTTCTGATTGTTTTATCACGTTTGGCAGCCAAGAAAAGAGAGTGAAAGAGAGAAACTACGTGTAAGAGAGAGTGGGGGATGGGAGATAGTGGTCTAGTAGAAGTAGGACTAGTTGGTAGGACTTAGTTAACTTAAACAATTAATTAAAATTAATAAAAATCTGATTTGTTTTTCCTAAATCAGCTAATATTAATTATTTATTAAAAATTAAGTTAACAAATTAAAATAAAAGCAAGTTAAATCTTGCTTCTAGTGGGGCTCGAACCCGAGTGACCCCATTTGCGGAAAATGGGTCAATTCGGGTTGCCCCACCCGAATTGCCTTAAATAAATAAATTAATTTATTAATTAATTTGTTCCTCAGGGTAATTACAATATTACCCTTGGCTTGGAAAAGACCATTTTACCCTTGGACCCTCAAAACTTAAGATTTCTTCTTTTAAGTCCGGTAAAAACTCATTCGATTAAATCTTCGTTTTCGCGTGCCTCACGTGGTTGGTTCCAACCTTTCCAAGCTCAATTAACTCCCCAAGTTAGTTGGCTTGGTCGTAGTAAGGGTTCTGAGGTCTGGTTCTACGCGTATCAATACGTGTGGACCTTGGTCTAATCACAAGCATTCTTGAAAAACATAAGTCTTGATCCCATTCATTTTTAGGGTTGTTACAGTGAAATTGAATTTTGATGGTTTTTATATGTAAAATAACTTTTAAAAGGTCGAAATTTAAGAGAACGAGACCCCGGGGACCAGCCTCAGGGTCCCCAAGGAGGACCCAAACATGGTTCAAGCAAGCTGCCGCGCCAGCCAAGAATAGGCAGACGCGCATCCTGCACTGAGAAGGGAAATTTTTGCCCTACGAAGTGGGTAAATCACAAAGAGTTCTGTCTCAGATTTTCCAAAACCAAGAACTTAAAATGCCTCGGTGATGCGCAGTAACCTCCCAGTTTTTGTCGCGTTGTTTTTAAGTCAAATTTCAATTGGTTAAATGTTCATTAAGTGCAGGGGTGTTTTGTGTAATTAGGGGATGACTTATTGAAGGTTATTGAGTCTTTTTAATCCCCTAAACTTACCAATCAAAGCTAAACCCTCAGCTCAAAACAAAACCTCTTTATTCCTTTCTCCAAAACATCCATTGATGAAGCTTGAGCTCCAAGGAAGAAGACATATTTTCTAAGTTTTACTCCATCAATTTTGTGGGCTTTTCTTCAAAATTAAGGTATGGTTCTTCATACTTTAATCCTCTTTCTTCAAGGAGTCAAATTAAATGGTTTTCAAAGATGATCAAAAACACGAATCCTTCTATTTCAACTTCTAGCCATGGGTTCTTGCATGAAACGATTTGAAATGAAGTTTTATGATATAATTGATGTTAATTAAATGATTTTAGATCAAATTCCTTATGAACCCATGCAAATCATGAAATCTTTGTTTTGACTATATTTTGGGTGATTTGATCATGTCTCTATACTATTGAATTCTTGTGTAGTTTACTTTTCGCTATTGAATTATGAGAGAATCGTGTTAGAATTATATGTAGGCTGTCCTAAATTTATGAATTCATATTGTATTATCTTGGATCATTGTATATTGTTATTATTGGATTGAATTGGTTACTATGGCTATTGGTAAGAGCCTTGGTATATTTGATTGGTTGAATTTGCTATGAATTTGAGTTATTGAGATTGAATTGGTGGTATATTGACCTAACCTTCTCTATATTGTGTAGTATAGGTATTTAAATTGTTATGTTTGGTATGGTCCACTTATGGCGGTGGTGCTTATTGTGTTATACTTGTAAATAATGTGGCCTCGTCGACAATATTTTATGTATTATGATATTGTCATGTTATCTCCTTTATATGTGACTATTGTGAAGGTCTATATGACTTATGTGTATATTGGAAGTCAAACTAATTGGATGTGATCATGATAGGCTATTGTGATGCCTTATATTTATAGACTTGATGTTGAAGTGTGAATCTTCTTAGTCGACTATATGAACCTTCTGATGAGTTAGGTTGATGATTTTGTAAAAGTGTGTAGGGTGACTTGCAAGTATACATAGTTGACCCTATATTCTATATAAATGATATTGTACATGTGATAAGATGATAATGAAGTGTTTCTTATTTTGTTAGACCTATGTCCCTTACTTGATACATGAAGAATATGAAGACTATGAATCCTTGACTTAGTAGGCTAAAGCACTTTGTCATTAATGTATATGTATGAATGGAATGTGATCTTGAATATAGTAAAGAAGGTCATTTATGTGGAACCTTTTAGAAATAAGGTTATGATATCCTTGAAGTCGAAAGCCGTAATGGTATCCTTCTTGTGTGAATGGTGGACTTAAGGTTGGTTGGCTGGAACGACATTAAATCATCCTTAGGAAAGTCATTGAGCTATATTAATAACCATTTTAGGCATCCTTAGTGGACCTTCTTTTGTATGGTGTATTATGATTTGGTTATGAACAAGATATGGTACCTCTTTATATGCTCCTTTATTGAATTACTCTATGAGAACAAAGGCTAGCACCGAGTGAGTATGCTTGTAGAGTAGCTATAGTTGATGATGAGGATAGAGTACTAAGAAACCCTTGATAATACTTAACCATGTGCGTACATTGGATGTCTCCTAGATCTACCATTGGCAAGTAGAACACCCTCCATCGGAGTAGGGTAGACTCCGGATTCCATGCCTAGCTAGTATGGTCTATGTCGGTTATTGCCTATTCTTATCATGTGGGATACATGCTAGTGTTGGATAAGTACTATGAAGTTTAGGTAGTTGAATCGGACGCTATCTAAGCATTGCACGAGTAGGCTTTGAAGATGTTAGTATGTAGGTTTCCTATGTCTTCTCCAAGACCATTATATGAAAGTCCTTAATTGTTGAATGTATTTTAAATTGTTTAATGAAAATAATGATTCAAGTAAAGCTATGTTAATGAAAAGGTATCTATCTAGAGTAGCTTTGAGGAGTGCTAAGGTAGGCTTGGAGAGGGTGTATGGGCGTTCTCTTCATGTCATACTTAGGTGAGTCTTAGAGTATTCTAGGTTGGGAATCTAGCTGATGAAATGTGAATAATCTTATCTTCTGTAGTCTAAAGGATCACTTTGATGTGTATGACGGTGTGTATGGGTGGTCGCTTCATAACTCACTCAAGTGAGCCTTAGAATCACCTTTGGTAGGAGAGTCTCATGATATGTGTTTTGAAGCAATCTTGATGCTATATTGTGTAGGGTGATTTATATGTGATGTAGGTGTTATATGTGGTTTATTATAATTATGTTTATGAAGTTTTACTCAAAAACAACATGTTTAATAAAAATGTTCGCTTATCATGATTTTATGCATTATACCTTACTTAGTACATTCTAATGTACTAATTCCATATATTTTTTCTATCTCTAAAGGTGTAGGTGGAATTTGAGAGGAGTACGTGAAGTGGTAGCTTGGATTAGTATTCATTCAAGCAAAAGTTGGGGTATGTTCTCACTTGATCCGATGACATTACTATCTTTAGATTTCTTTGGTATAAAGACACTGTAATAGACGTAGTGTTTCTATATTTCTATTGTATGGGTTGTGTCCCAAGATATTCGTGTGTCTAAGATGGAGACTTTGAGAATTAGACTTATTTCTTATGTTTTCTATGAAAAATATTTTGAAGTACTATTTCATTTTAAAAGTTTTAATTCCGCACTACCTTTCATATGTGTATGCAATAAATGATGTCAAAAGTTTTTTACAATACCTCCGAGAGGTCAATTACGTCGTGTTATGATTCGAGAATACCATATCTTCTAGGGTATAATCTTGGGTCGTGACATCTAGGGGTTTGCCTCGGGGCGTGACATAAACCCCCAATAATTGATTTTCACGAGTAAAAGAATCTAATTTGTTGCAATTGATTGAAAAGAAAAAAAATATGGTTCAAACATAAATTTAACTCACAATTATATTTGTTTAGTCAAACTATTTCTGAAACAAGTATTTAAATGGTGGATTTGTGTAAGAAAATAAGAAATTGTTGATCAAGTATCAAGTGAGAAAGATTCAAACATTACTTTATCAATATGAGAGAAACAAAGGTGTGTGTTACCTGTAAGCTCTTAATGCAGTAATACTCATAATAGTAATTCTTTCCTAGTGTATCACATGCAAAGTTGGTACGATATGTATCCCTAAGTGATTGGTCCTCCAAATAGTCAATTTCACCCCGCGCACTGATCCAGCTACGTGTGTATAATTTAATAACCCTGACATTTACCTATAATTAGACATCACATAAATATATTACTTACTTTTCACCCTCACACCAATTGACATTAAACTATTGGATAGTGTCACATTAAATCTGTGTTGATATTTTTTTACTCATTAACAACCTCTTTGGTCTGGAAAGTAGCAAAAAGGTGAGTTCTAACGCATGCACTTGTCAAAAAGACTTCTAACGAAAGAATTACCAATGCATGCATCAGAACTAGTCAATAGTTACTGAGTTATTATTCATACGTTGTTAATTTCTCATGGTTCCAACAACCGTATTGTGTATTTAGTTACCTATGATTGAAAAAACCCATCAATATTTGTATAAAAAGAATTCATGAACTTATGTATTAAGTAGAAGAAACCCGTAATCTCCAATTGAATTTCAATGTAAAAATCTTATAAACTGAAATCCAAAAATCAAATTGCTAAAGTTTGCAAGTTAATTCCCAAGAATATATCAAGAACTAAAAGTAAACAATAATGTCTTCCCCAAAAACAAGGTTCACATAACCTATTTTTTTAAAATACATATCTAACCATAAAGGAAACAAACTAAGGAAATAAACTTTTTGGACGTGGATTGGTTTGACGACTATGACCTACGGACCATGGGTCGACCTATGGTCTGAAGGTCAACTCTGTTGGTCTAAACTTAGAATTTTTCTTACAGAGGCTGGAACCTTCACTCCAAATACAATCGGCGGATGTGCAAAAGGGACCGTAGGTTGACCTACAGTCCATGGGCTCTCTTTCGTGGCTTCATATTTAGGAATTTCATGAGGTACTAGAGCTTCAACTTCTCTTAATCCTTCAACGAATGTGCATGATGGCCCGTGGGTGGACCTATGATATGTTACTTGAATCTGTAGTTCCACACTTAGTTAGACTTCCCTAATGATCTATCTACACTTCCCATCTATGTATTGTGACTGGACCTATGGTTCATAGGTCACCTCCGTGAGGGGCTCCTTCTGCAGATTTTTAGATGTCATCTCAAACTTCAACATTCAAGTCTATTTCTTGCAAATATAACACAATAACATTAATTCCTAATAAAATAGGGCCCTAGACACACAAATCTTAAGTGAAATTGTATAAAAAATACCGTAGACTAACGATATGTGAACACCCTCAACTTAAACTCGTTGTTTGTCCTCAGCCGACGCATTAAACTCTAAATGACACTTCTATAAAAGCAGACTTACAAACTCAAGAAATCACATGGCTATTTCAATCCATTTAGTTTTATCAGTGCAAATCTTTTCTTTTTATACTAAAAAATCTAACTCATGCGGATCAAGATATGACAAAGATCGACAAAGACACAACACAACACACACTTTTCATAATCACTAGGAGACCAACTTTCCGAGAATGTAACTAGTGCCTTCACTTCAAATGAACTCCTTTTCATACAGTATATATGAATTTAGAATATTAGGATTCATTCTACACTCACGCTCAAAAATGACTTCAAGTGTAGTCAGTGTTCAATACCATAGGCTTCCACTTATTTTCACTACTTAGACTCCCCAACCAAGTTATTAGGATAACTATAAAACTTTCATTAGCTTGTGCGTTGATCAGTTTTTTATTCTTCACCACCTTCAATTACCTCGTTTAATGTTTGTCACTCACCACCCATCACCACAAAACTCATAAAGCTATTGCTACCACAAAAACAAAAAATTGATTAAGAACAAAAATTTCTTTAATAAAGTCAAAACATGGAAAAGATAGAAACAATTAATCAAATTATTTCACATAAAATACAACTATTCACTAACAAATCTCTAGGAAGTAACCTAATTGCGAATCAAAAATATTACTCTTTAAGATTGTGATAAAAATGAAGAATGTGATGAAAAAGAATAATGGAAAAGAAGAGGACAATGGGTGGAGATTGAAGAAGAAGAGGTGTCTGGGAGGGGTCTGAACTAATTATCTACTTTAATTTCAAGCTGAGCGCCTAGTTTTTATTTCTGTTTTATTTTTTTGCCATGCCAATTTTAGGGGTAAGAAAATTCACTAGTTAATAGTATTGGTGTGTAATAGGTTTCAAAGTATGACAAAAAGTCCCACATCTCCTTGGAAGTTGAGCAGTTCAAAATTACGTACATGCTTTCTACGGTGAAGGTGCTTGAGATCCAACTCCTTAGAAACAAATCTTTCTCCTTCCCATCATCAATAGTGTCACTATCTTTTGCATCCTTCTTCATCGCTACAATTTCCCTAGCAGTCTGTCCAGTGGAACGAATACTTTTACTTTGTTCATTCTCTATGATCTAAATCGATTGGGATATTTGTGTCCTATTTATAAGGTAGTTTGCTGGCTTATGTTTAATGGAGTAAGCGATAATGAGTTGGTGAAGTAAGAAGGTCAACATATTTTTAGTAGAAGTGGTCATAGCAACGTTTTTTTTTCTTCATTTTTTTATCAATACTTAAGAGTGGAAAGCTTTTGTGCTCTGATACCGTGTCAAAATCTCACAAAAGTATGGAGAAATCAAGGATGTTTTGATGAGAATGATAAAAATTCCACATCACTAATTAATGAGATGGGTGACTCCTCATAAGGATTAGAAAATCCACATCCATTTGAGCTAGATTTTGGGGTGTGAGTTAGACCTAAGACTTAATTTCACATGATATCAGAGAAGGGACCGTCTCACCCAATGTTGGGGCCCCCAAAATCAAAATTGCCCATGAACCAGATGTTAAGCACTGAGCGTGAGTTGGGGTGTTAAAGCATGACAAAAAGTCCCACATCGGTGATTAATGAGATGGATTGATTCCTTATAAGTCTTGGGTAATCATGCTCTCTTTGATCTAGCTTTTAGGGTCTGAGTAGGGCATAAGACCTAATTTCACAATAGGTCACTATGATATTTTAACTCTTTAAATGACTTTTCGGGACAAGTTCAAAGAGAATTTATGACATGGCCTTACTATACCTTGCCGAGGATATAGAACATGAAATAATAAGTGGATCTATTAGTCTATGCTAAAAAACACTAAAGGAATCATCTAAAAAGTATGACACTTTCTTCCCATGGTGGCTACATCGTTTATGGTAGTGTGGGTTGTCTGAACTCTCCCCCATATCTAGATCAATACTACTCTTAAAATATTATACTAGCTCTTATATTTTAAAAACATACTTATTTATATGATTTGAGATAATTGAACAAAACATAGCTAAAAAGCTACATTGCAAAATCAAAGTTTCTCCTCTTGCTTAATTATGAAAGCATTCAAATTTTTTTTTAAAACTAGTTTAAAGTCTCTTTAGAAATAAAGGTTTCCTTTCTTGTTTACATGTGAAAAGATTTTATACTCCCTTGGATTACATAGTCCCCATATACACTTTCTAGAAATGAACTTTATTCTTTTACTCTTTACTTTTTACTCAATTTGAACTTTATGTCTTTGAAAAATGTTACAAGCAATTGCAAAAGACTTCTTGAAAAGACTCTATGAACTTTCTAGATTTGGCTCTTAACTTTCCTTGAATTTGAATTTATGGATTCAAGGTTATAATTCATGTTTGTTGATGATGTTTAGAAGTCATTTATAGTAGTTAGAATCAATAGAACGTGTTAGTACACTTTTAAAGGACTTAAAGAGACCGAATGATGGAAAACGGGTGAAAAATGATGATTCGGGCGCATCCCTGGCGTGCCGCACCAGCCACAAGTGACTGGGGCTCATTTCTAGTGCACTACCCGTGCACCGCCACAACCTCTCTTGCGCAGATGGGGCGCGCCGCGCCAAACCCTCCCCATGTGAATCTAATGAATATTTCATCTTGTTTTCTAATCTTAAACACTTTTAATTAATTCCCTTTGTCAATACCTTCTTAGATTCATATACCCAAAACATGTACACTAGAATCTAACTCCAAACAACTCTTAACATTGCTAAAATGTTTCAAGAAATCCCATCAATCACATATAAGTCCAAGAATGAAAATAATTGAACACAACTCAAGGACATCAATTTCTAACTCTTTTAGGAAAAAATTCGTTGAATTAAATATGTTTGGCGCATCGGTGAATCCACCCAACGCTATCTGATCTCACATACCTCATAGGATTAATCGTTATCAAAATCCACAACCAAACTCGATCGTTCTTGACGATTCCTTATTATTCATGTCCTTTCTCCTATTTGCCCTTTTGTCCAAGACTTGGCGTGGATTACCAATTTTTTTCTAAACTGACCAAATTCGTATTTGACCCCAATTAAACTTCTAAAATGGACCAAAATCGGATTTCGACTCTCCTTATTTTAACATCCCCACTTCAAATGATCATATCTCACTCGTATGAACTCGGAATCACATAAATTGACGGCGTTGGAAAGATTATTCTAAATTTTTCCTACCATATCCGAAAGAATACCTAACTCATCCTGAGCTAGGAGTTATGGTCATTCGAAGATGACAAAAAACAAAACTTAATTGAAACGAAAAATTTCCAGATTTTTGTTCTCTCATACATTTTTGGCATACTCGATTGTCATACTAATCATGTTTTAGAAACTCTATTCTGAAAACTTATCCTTACCTTCTCAAAACTAAATTTAAGAACTAAAGTATTGCCTTTAAAAAGCTCCTAAAAATATATAACTCAAAACATAGGGTTTGTGGAGAATTATGGACATGAGCGACTCAACTCAAGGATCTTGCAATATGGAAACGAAGTACTCAAAACTCAAGAATTATGAACTTAGGAACTCGGGAATGATAACTCAATAATATCACTCTTCTCAAAGACACTCAATTTATGGAGTTCATGTGGGATTAAGGGTATGAATGATTTGTCTCAAGGATCTGAATAATAATTTAAACTCATAAATACACCCTTTTCATTCTCATACTCATTTACTCGATTCTTGAAACACATTATAAATAATTGTATTAGACTCCTCGAAAAAACTCAAAAGGACTTTGTCAAACTTTACTCTTAACTCTATCTTGAATTTCAATTATGAATTTAAGAATTATGATTCATGATATCTAAGATCTCTCGACGATTAATAAAGGTTTAAATATTTAGGACTTAGAAAGGAATGAAAGATTGACTCAAGGAAACAAGTGCGGAATGAAAACGAATAAGAAAGGTGGCCTAATTCTTCGGGCATAAGGTTAACATATCACGCCAAGCCTCCACTGACTGAGGCTATTTTTTGGAACACTACTAGACCACTTCCCTGGCCCCTATAGTGTTATGGGGGCCCGGTGTCCCAGCCCCTCTGGCACTATGAGGGTATGTTGCCCTAGCCAAATTCCAAGATGTCCTGACTAATCATTCTTCTGGATTTTTATTCCTAATTCACCTAGGATAGATTGATTTCTTCTAAACTTCCTTAGATTCATAAACCCGACATATTTAAATAAAAATCTACTTAATTCTCCTTAAGAACAACCTCGTACGGAAACCCTTGCCTCAAGAACCCATAAAACTCCATTAATCAAGATTTAAGAACGAAACTTTAAGGAACTCATCAAGAACCTCCATACATTGATTTTCATGGACGAAATTAAATCAATAAAAATCATGATTTGTGTGAATGACCTCATAACTATGAAAGCTTACATACCTCGTAATGATCAAATCCTTGGCGAAATTCCTCCAAGATCGCATGAACTTTCAATGCTTGAAACTTTCCTCCCTTCTGTCCTCTTGAACTTTAGCCTAGCTTTCCAAACACTTTTATACATTAGTGGAAACTGAGTTTAATAATCTTTGACCCCTAATTTGGGTGGAAAAGCGTGTAAACTTAGTGGGGTAAGGAAAAGACTAAATACCCTTCCATAATTCGGATTAATTTCCTTAACTGGATAGGTTACACTCAAATGGGTATATCTCCCTCATAACAACTTGAAATTTAGCAATCTTGGTTGCATTGGAAAGATGACTCAGACCATTGATTTGATATCTTATGGCCAACATAACACTTTTTATGCTGAAAGTTATGTTCGTTTGAAGTTGACCAAAGAATAATATCAGTTCAATGGGAAGGAAAGTTTCCAACTCAACTTTATGCTATGGAGTTTTCGTGACCTTAGCATCTAGGAGGATTTGGAATCACTCGGAAAATAACTCATTCACCATAAAGGTGACTCAAGTCTCAATATAGAAATTCTTTGGATGTTACAATATCTCCCCCTTGGGATCATGCGTCCTTGAATAAAGGTTAGACTGAGAATGGAAAGGGGTTACACTTACTTTATTCACTCCTAGTACTATAACATTTCGATGGACTCCTACTAGCCACTCTTTATAAGAATTCCTCACCCTATCATCAGTTATACAAACTGAACTTTCATGCATTAATACCATCAAGCTTACATAGTACTCATCTTAAAACCTTGTCTGCTTATCCATCCACATTCATAAACATAGATGGAATGAACACACATCACTATCACAATATGAAATACCAATCCTTTTCTCTATCATCATACAAATACTACCAAAAATACCACTCTCTAAACTAAAAGGATAACTAAAAGACTTTAAGGTCGACAGATCATAAGCACGATTCATTCAAGATGTTTGATATAAGAATGTGCATGCCATAGGATTATGTTGCTAACCATTCATAGTAAATCACGAATTTACGAGACTTTAAATACTATAAGACATGAATGCTTATATGAATATGTTCATATCGTGAAACTAATATCCATAACTTTATGGATTCAACTCGAAGTTAACGGGATAAAGTCTTTTCCCCTAATTATAAAATATGAGCATAAATGTGAAACTCACTGAAGTGTATGAGCAAAGGTCATAGACAAAATTCTGATATAAGAAACTACATCATGATGTTTTGATGACTTAACTATGAGGAATACTCTAAAGTATGAATGGATTGATCTACTTCGTAAGTCCTTCTGAAGGCATAACTATCTCATTCTCAACACTTGACTTGATTTCTCATATTGGCATCTCCCCATTAGGTCTAAAGCTTACACTTGAAAGTTATGGACATGTTCCATCATAACTAAACTGGTCTATTAGTGCCTTAGTCTTATACTCGGGAAAAAGATATCTTATGGCTATTGAACTCTCCATAAAAAGGTACTGAGACTCCTTCTTAAGACCCCTTCTCTTAACCTCTTATCATTGGCTTATCAGGCCGCTTCATCTTACTTTTAATGAAAATAAGTACTGATTACATTAGCCTATTCCACATTGACAACTCAAATATGCTATCTAGGCATACATGAAAATAATAAACTTAATTTGAACCTCGTCTGATTATTAAAAAAAAAGCTCGAGCACACCTTTACATGCTCTACCCACATTTCTCTCCTCTATGTGTCATAATACCACGTTGTCATTTTAAAGTGGAACTTTTATTTCCTCAACTATTTCATGTCAAACCTACCAGATTAGAGTTCAGGACTAACATCATCACCCTCATGCAATTTTTTTTATCAAGACCCTCATGTTAAATTGAATCTTAGTCTCTATTTCCTAACATGAATATAAATATAATTGGTCACATATACCATAATAAATTATGAACCCCAACTAAACTGAAGCAACACTCACCAATTAAGACCTCTTGACAAGTAGGAAATCTTTAGCTTGTTGTCTACCTTCCTACGGATTACCTTCACCTTCTATTTCAAAAATTAAGTACTGTGTACTCACTCATTATACATCATTGCCTAATTAGTTCTATGAGACTTTGAATATTATAGGATCTCCCTCAAAACCATAATCCTAGCTTGGATCTATCACCCCATCATAAATTCTGTTCTAGTTAAATATACTCTAACTAATCCTTACTCGCACACTTACTCGTTCCTCTTATCATGAAACCTTCACAAGTCATCATTTCTTAGTCTACGCATATGAGAAACCTCCTCATTAAAAGCTTACTAGGTGCATGACTATAGTAAAATAGCTTGCCATAACGTTATCACCCTTTCTTAGCTTATTGATGCTCTGTATACTTTCCTCAAACTCTAGGCACTTTCACTACCACTACTCTAAATTTCCTAACTCCCTCTACCTTTTTGGGTGACAACACTACCCAAGTTATAAAACACTCTTTCCCATAAGGTTCTCAACTAAAACAAGGTTTTGAGAAAATAGTATTGGAATACGTCCCGCTTTTTGCTTGAACGCACAATTAATATGAATGTGAGTGCATTCCTTTGAAACTCAACACTTAAACTTCTCATGAACTTCTCTCAAGCCCTTCTGTAGTCTCATGACTTCCTCAAGTATTTTGCTAAGACTAAATCACCCATAAAGCTATTGGAATTTACTTTTCAACCACTTTTAGTATGAGGGGTAGTGGATTGGATATGAGGAACACACGATTTAGAATAAGTCACTATGACATAGTTCTATTAAACAATTTAGAGTATGATATGGAGAACTGTTCGTAAATCTCTGTAGTTCCTCCGTTATAGAAGTGAGCCCCTCACAATAATAAATAATATCCTACGGACATTACTTCATAGACATCCTCGGACACTTGAACACTATGATATGATACTATATTTGTCACAACCTGAGCCTACACCCTGAACGTGGCGAACACTCGAAAACAATTGCGGGATACCAAGAGAATCCTCATCTTAGATGACTACAAGAGGAAGACTAACTTAAGTATACACAAGCTTAAAGCTAAATTAAATTCAATTACATCAAATACTCAACTTTACAAGTCTTAACAATATTCAAAAGAAATTACATACATAAAACTCCTCAACTCTGCCTATTACGAAGACTCTACTCTTACAAACGGATATCGGGACAAAATCAAAGACATCTCCAACTACTTGTAAGGTAATGTGAAGTCCTACAGAAGATAAAAAGGCTTACCAAAGCATAATTAAATTTAACATGACGTCAATGAAACGTCTTTTGATGATCCTAAATAACTATGTCAACATCGTGACATTATGCATGCCAAATAGCATCAGTACATAGAATGTTTAAGCATGTAAGTGAAATTCTAAAGCAAAAACATAAGCTTGAGCTAATAAAAAAGAAACATACTTAGCTAGTCTTATTTCACTCAACTCGACTAAACTCAAGAATACTCAAAGAAACTAAAGGATACTCAATTCAAGGACTCTCACCTCAAAGATACTCAACACAAATATATTCAACTCAACTCAAGGATAAAGCAATAATAGAAAATGCAATGTATGTAAAACTTTTAAAACAGTAGATAATAACTCAATTTTATGTAAAACTACAACCATAACTCAATATTTATGTAACGATACAACCATAAATCAATTGTATGTAAGGATACAATAATAACTCTTATTTGTTTGTAAGAATACAATAATAACTCTTACTTGAGAAATTCTCTAACTGACAGTCATCACTATGAGCTATGTGATGATATAATATCTCACCCACATTGCCAAAAATGTCCTATACATTGCTAGAGTATAGGACATCCTTAAGTAAGTGGATGCCCTAATATATGCTTAAGAAGCAATAAGGAAAAAGTTAAAAAGCATGACCATTTGCACATGTTCGAAATAAGGTTTATGAGGATTTTGAGTTATCTGAAAGCATCTCTTTATTGGTGCTCAGTACTACTCTCAATAATATATATTCATATTGATATGTTTAAAAACATAACTCTTCCTCCAGTTTAAGATACTAGCTCAAATTATTCTCTTAAAAGAGGTAACTACTTTTGAAATATCTTTTAAAATCATAAATCATATAGAAATCTTAGTTTATGTTTTATCAATGTAAAAGTTGATACCTCTAATAATCTATAGTACCCTTATACTCTTACTCAACTCATACCAGAAAACTCTTTCTTTAAACATATCAAAATCATATTATAGTATGATCATGATGACTCGGGAAGTCATACTGCATAAATTTTGATGGTGTATCCAAATACAATGTTAATCATACATTGATGGCATACTCTATTGTCATACTAAGCATGTTTTAGAAACACTTTTCTCAAAACTCAACTTTACCTTCTCAAAACTCACCTTTACCTTCTTTATTAAACAAAACGATTACAAACTAGTGTAACCTAAGGAATTATAAAATCTAATTCCTAGACTCATAACACAAACCCCTAGGATTATGTCCAAGATGATCATGTTGCCCCTACCTAAAATATCCAACTACAGTAAATTTCATAGCAGACAAAGAACGAAAACTCTAACAATAGACTCAAACTAAACATAATAGAAATTTTCAATTATTTTCATTGCAGATATTCAACAAAATTCCAATTTGAACTCTCTCACAATAAGACTATGTTTTACTTATATCTCTCTAATAAGTGTGCAACCTTCTTTGAAGAAAACCTTGTTGTATTTATAGATCAAAAGTCCCTTCCTACTTAAACACTACTTCAACAAACTTGTAGTGATTCCTTTTCCTTAGGGGATTTAGAACAAATTTAGTGGTTCCTTTTCTCATGAGAACTGGCATACTGTATTGTTTCCACAATCTCATCATTGTTCTCTCTCTCTATGCCCTGCCCAGATGGATTTGGTCTTTTCTGATTAAATTTGTAGAATCGTTCTTTGCACATGTCTCTTGTCAAAACCTATTTATGTCTAACAAATTCCCCCTTTCTGATGATGACAATCCCATGAATTTGTGTGTGCATTTCAACATGCTGAAAGACCATATACAAATATAGAACTCGAGGTAACATGTTAGAAGACTAGGAAATAATTATACACAATGCCTTCCCTTTTTATATCATATAAATATATCAATAACATATAGAAGTAATTAATAATCAAGGTTGCAAAGTAATCACCAACACTATCAAGGCTAAAACAATTGGTACTAAAACCAAGTAAAATAACGGGAAACCGCATAAAGCAAAAACCATAGGGCCTATAGATCCATTTCCAGAGTGTATACACCACCACTTGCAGCAATGAAAAAGATAACAAAAGAATATTAGAAAAAGAATATACACTAAGAACACATGGCATGGAAAGGCTAGGGAGGAGTGCATGCGGAATGAGAGGTAGGGGAAGATCCTTTTTCAACAACTCATATAAGCCTTAGTGATTAATAAGGTTTGTGGATTTTTAGCTTATAGAGATTCCTAATCTAAATCAAGGCCCCCTTTAGACACACAGTATCTTCCTCCAAACCTTCATGTTCAAGACCATAAGAGAAATTCAACTGATTTATTGCTTCCAAAAGTGTCACGCCCTGAGACTACATTCTAGGAGGGATAGGAACTCGTGAACCAATGCAAGCCACAAGAAAAACCTTGGCCTAACATACAAATCACATGAATACCTTACTCGACAAAGATAAGCTCATGAAATACTTAGAATGTTGGAAAGGAAACATTCAATAACAAATAAGGCAACTCAAGTCTTATAAAAAACCAAAACAACTTAAATGAATAATACTAATTAACTAATAAGGTCTAACTATCTATGAAGCCTCTAATAATATGAGAGATGTCGGGACAAGAACCTCGATCATCCTAACTTCTGAAATAATCAAAGTGATAAAACGGATTCTCCGGAAAGTAATGAGGCTCTCCAAATAAGTCTGAGTTCGCAACTGAATCAACAAAGAGCTGGATGATGACCTTGGTTACCCGCATCTGCATCATTTTATGATGCAGGCCTAATGAAATCAGTACATTGAATGCACAAGTGTGCGAGGGAATTCTAAAAATAATATATGCCTGAAAAGGAACTAAAGAAACTTGTCGCGCCTTAACTCAACTCTACATTTCAATATAAAGCAGTAATAAGGTTGTAGTATAAATAAAGTTATAAAACGTTAAGACAATAACTCAGTGTATAAACAAACACAATAGTACTTAGTTTTGTATATAAAAGTAGAAGTAACTCTATGGGAGATTCTATAAACGACAACCATCACTATGAGCTATGTGATGATACAACGTCTTGCCTCACACTTCCAGGGCTGTGCTATACCTTGTCGGGGGTATAAAACCCACTAATAAGTGGATCCACTAATCTTTGCTAAAATCACTAAGGAAGAATATAAAAAGTATGACCATTTTCTACAAATATTGGCTACATAGTGTATAGAGACTTTGAATAATCTCTACTCAAACTCGTCCCTAAATCGGTGCTCAATACCACTCCCAAAATGTAATTAGCTCATATGTTTAAAAATATAACTCTTTCTGTGGTTTGAGATTTTGACTCAAAAACTAGCTCAAAAGTTCTCTTAGAAATTGATGTTTCCTTTTTTTTTTTTAAATGTGAAAGCATTTTACTCTTGAGAATACTTAGCTGCGATATAATATTTTGAAGAACTGAAATTCACTCTTACTCTTCCTTAAGTCAATGAACAAGTCTTTAAATCAAGTTAAAACATTTGCAAAAGACTTTTAAAAAGACTCCAAGAACAATTTAGACATGGCTCTTGATTTCTGTTGAATTTGAATTTATGGATTCAAGATTATGATTCATGTTTATGGATGATATCTAGACAATTAGAGGTCTTTTAGATTAGTTAGAATCAATTGAAAGTGTTAGAACATTTCAGGGGTACTTATAAGGGTAAAATGACAAACAATGGGAGGGGCCAGACGTCCCTAACGCACTGCTAGAACATTGCGCCACCCCCTAAAAATCAAAGGCTGGAAAATGGCGCACTAATGGTGTACCTCCCCAGCCACTCTGGTGCTTGTGAGGTACGTCACACCAGCCCCTCCCCAGGTGGTTACAGTGAACTTTTCAGCTCGTTTTCTGAAATTAATTCGACTAAATTGGATTCTTTTTCTCAATTTCTTTTTAAATTCAGATAACTAATGCATGTACATAAGAATCTAATCAAATAAAACACTAAAATCGACATGATTCCATCAAGAAGTAATCAATCTCATTCCAATCTAAAGAACAAAAGTGAATTCAGTAACATTATTCAAGATTATCAACCTCTGAATTTCCGAAATGAATTTAACATGATTGGTGCGTGGGTGAACGAACTCAACTCTATGTGAGTTCACAAACATCTTTAGGGATCAATCCTTGGCGAAACGACCTTCGATTCCTCATGAAATCTCCAAGAACCCTTGACTTTTCTCCTTTTCTCCTCCCCTTGAACTTCTCTACCAATCCTAGAGTTAATAGGGAATGCCTAAACTGAACCAAATAAGCTTAAACACCTAATTAATTACTAAAAAGAAATAACTTAATTGGATAAGGATAATACAAAAGTACCCCTCTTAAATCCGGGTACCTTTACTTATCCGGACACCCCAACTTCAAACGGTCCTATCTCACTCATACAAGTTCAATAATTAGCAAACTCGATTTTGAAAGAAAACTCAAAGATCGTGCATTTTATCTCTTGTGGCACCCCAAATTCATCCTGGACTTGTAGTTATGGTCATTTCAAGTTGACCCAAAAGTCAAACTTAACATAACTTTGCCAAATGTTAGATTTTTTATTCTTTTCGAAAACAGTTCTTTCTAATTCTTACTCTTTCAAATAGAGGGGTGTTACAATATCTCTCCCCTGGAACTTTCATCATCGAATGAGATTATCATAAGTAGTCTAAGGGTGTAACATCTAACATGTACTTAAAACACCCAACATACAATTTAGATACACAACATGCCAACTTAAAATAAATTCCAAGAAAAGGATCAATACCTTTAGTTGGACGTTGTACGAAATAAAAGATATATGGGTATCTCATCTTAAGTCTTCTTGAGCTTCCCAAGTAGCTTCCTCAACAATCTAATTTCTGCACAAAACTTTGACTAATGCTACTTCCTTAGTTCTCAACTTCTAAACCTGACAGTCTAAAATTTGAACTGGAATCTCCTCCTAAGATAAGTTATCCTTAATACCAATATCTTCAGTGAGTATGATCAGTGAAGGATCGCCCATACAAATCTTCAACATAGAAATGTGAAATATTGGATGGACCATTGTTAATATTGTGGTAGCTCTAACTCATAAGCCACATTATCCATTCTCTTGGATATTCTAAATGGACTAATATACCAGGGAATAAGCTTTTTCTTCATGAAAAATTGCATAACATCTCTCATGGGTGAAACCTTCAAGTAAACCCAATCATCTACTTCAAACTTTAAGTCTCTTCTCCTAACATCTAGATAGGATTTCTTGCAACTATGTGTTCTTTTCATCTCTTTTAGATAACCTCCACTTTATCCATAGCTTTATAAACTAAGTTTAGTCCGATCAACCCAGCTTCACCAACCTCAGAGCATCTAGAATGATATCTACATCTTCTCACGTAAAGAGCCTCATACAGAGCCATTTGGATTCTAGAGTGGTAACTATTGTTATAAGCAAACTCTATTAGAGGTTGGTTATCATCCATATTACCTTTGAAATCAATCACACAAGACCTGAACATATCTTCTAAAGTATTTATTGTGCGCTCTTCTTGACCATTAGTCAGAGAATAAAAAGTAGTACTGAAATTCACTTTCGAACCCAAACCTTTCGGAATAACTTCCAAAAATGGGCACTAAATTATGCTCCTTATCTAAAATAATCGACACTGGAACTCCATGAAATCTAACTACCTCTTAAGGTATAACTTGTCATAATCCTCTATTGAATGGGTAGTATTTACTAGAAAAAATAGGGATGATTTAGTTTTTGCATCTACAATAACCAAAAAGCAACTATGCTTCATGCGAGACCGAGATAAACTTGTTATAAAATCCATGTTGGTCATATCCCACTTCCATTCTAAAATCTCTATATTCATAGCCATACCACTAACCCTCTAGTGCTCTACTTTAACTTGTTGTCAATTTGGGAACTTGGCAACGAACTCTGCGATACACTTCTTCATGCTACTCCAGCAGTAGAATTATGTCAAGTCACGATACATCTTTGTGGAACCAGGATAGATAGAATATCTGGAGGTATAAGCTTCCTTCATGATCCTCCTTTGGAGTTCATCATCCTTTGGTACACACAATCTACCTTGACACCTCAATACATCATCTACCCCTTGTTAACAAGCCATAATTTTTTGCTTATTAACATATTCCTTCAATTCAAGAAAAATAGGATCTTGTTCTTGTTTATCTTTAACTTCATACACTAATGGTGATTCAACCCCATTCATTACCTCTACTCCTCCGACATTGGAATCCATCAGATAAACTCCTAAATCGTCCAAGTTGATGCACATATTTTTCTAACTTCTTCCTATCATTCTCAAAAAGGGTGGTACTACCCATTGACAATCTGTTCAAAGCATCAACAACAAAATTGTCCTTATTTGGGTGATAGATAATTCTTATGTTATAATCCTTAAGTAACTCTAACCACCTTCTATGTATGAGATTAAGATCCTTCTAACTAAACACATATAAAAGGCTCTTATTATCGCTGAACACATCTATATGAACTCCATAAACATAATGACTCCATATTTTCAAAGCAAATACTACAACAACAAACACTAGATCATGGGTTGGGTGATTTCTTTGTAAATCTTATGTTGTCTGAAGGAATAAGTTTTAACCTTGCCATTATGCATTAACGCACAACCTAATCTAACTCTGAGTTCATCAGAATATACAACAAAACCTTTCATACCCTGTGGTAAGGTCAACGTTGTCAGTAGACAGCCTCTTTTTCCATTCTTAAAACTTTTTCTCAAAGGCTTCAGACAATTGAAACATAAGTATTTTCTGAGTCATCTTAGTCAACGGGGATGAAATAGATATGAAGCCCTCAAAGAACCTTCTATAATAACCATCCAACCCCAAGAAACTCTAAATTTTAGTTGGAGACGTAGGTGAGGCCAGTTCTGCACTGCCTTTATATTTTGAGTGTCAACTCGAATCCCATAACCGGAAACAATGTGGCCTAGAAATGCCAGAGACTGAAGCCAAAATTCAAACTTACCAAATATATCATACAACTCCCTATCCATTAGAGTTTGGATATCTATTGTGAGATAACTATCATGTTCTTCCTCATTGCTCCAATAGATTAGGATATCATCTACAATTACGATAACAAACATATCTAAATATGTACTAATACTCTTTTCATAAGGTCCGTGAATAATGCACGAGCATTTGTCAAATGAAAGGACATAAATAGGAACTCATAATGACCATAGCAGACCTTGAAAGGTTTCTTAGGGATATCACTTTCTCTTACTCTCAACTAATGATAGATAGATATGAGGTCTATCATAGAAAAATAGCTGGCAACCTGAAGTTGATCGAAGAGATCATCAGTTCTCGGAAAGGGATACTTATTCTTGATAGTAACATTTTTCAGCTAATGGTATTTATGCACATTCAAAGAGAACCATCTTTGATTCTCACAAATTAGATTGGAGCGCCCAAAGGTGAGACACTTAGTCAAATAAAACCTTTATCAAGAAGATGTTTCAACTTCTCTTTTAACTACTTTGACTCTGCTAGAGCCATTTTATATGGCACAATAGATATAGGAGGAGTATTGGGAGGAATACCTACCAGTCTATTTCTCTCTCAAGAGGGACTTCAGTATGATCATCTTGGAATGACCTCTGGAAACTCACTAACAACTGAAACTTACTTAATAGGAGGTGTCTCAACACAATAGTCATTAACTCAGACTAAGTTAAAGAAACACCCCTTGAAAACTAAATTTCAAGCCTTAAGTTATAAAATGAAATGACCCTTAGGCACTACTGAACTACTCTTCCACTCTTTAATTGGCTCGTTGGGAAACTGGAACTTAACAACTTGAGTTCTACAATCGACTGATGTATAATAGACATGTAGCCATTCCATACCTAAAATGAAATCAAAATCTACCATATCTAACTCAACTAAGTCAGCCATGATATTCTTGTTATTGATAGAAATGGTACAATCAGGATAGACTCTTTTAACTATAAAAGACTCACCAGCAGGCGTGGAAACAATAAAGGGCGCAAGATGTTTCTTTGGAAGATTCATCAAAATTCACTGCAACATAAGGAGTCAGAAAATAAAGACTCGCTCTAGTATCTAGAAAAGCATAATAACAAAATTAATGACTTGGATCATACTAGTAAGAATATGTAGAGAATCCTGTTGATCTTGGTGACTACTAATAACATATAGATTGTTTTCTCCTCCGTCTTCCCCTGAAGTAGCTTCTTTAGATGCATCCTGTCTGGTGGAGGAACTGAAGAAGATTGGGTTATATTGCCTCTATTATTGTTTCCTTGTCTGTTCTTAGGGCACTCTTTCTTAAAGTGACTATTCTGGCAACACTTGAAGCAACCAGTAGAGCCATCAAAGCACAACCCTGAGTGGGTACTACCACACTTAGCACATGCAGGAGTCTCATTACCGCCTAGATCAACACTACATTGAGACTGCACAGGTCTAGATATGAAATTTTGTGAATACTTATTGTTGAACTGACCTTTTTTCCTTGGTGCAGGTGAACGAAAAAACCCGGTTCATGTTACTTTTTTGTTTCTGAACTCTTCTCTATCCCTCAGCTTATCCTCCTTAACCTATTGTACATAGATCGCTAGCCTAAATAGGTCCATGTGTCCTATCAGCATAGCTACCTTGCCTTTCTTACTTGACAGATGAGACAACCCAGAAACGAATAAACACATCATGCTCCTCATCTTCGCAACAATCTCTATGCATAAGAGAAAGTTGGGTGAACTTCAGGTTGTACTCATAAACTCTCATAGATTCTTGCTTAAGAGTGAAGAATTCACTTACCGTTGCCTCTGTTAGCTCAAAGGTAAAGAAACGCCCCATAAACACACTCTCAAACACAACCCAACTCAGAATTGGTGCATCCTCCATTCTACCCTTCTTTCATTGGTCCAATCAGATTCTAGCAATACTCTTCAGTTGATATGGACCTAGTTCCAGTCGCTCATCATCGGTAACATACATAACCTCAAACACTTTATGTAGTTCCTCCATAAAGTCTTTCAGGTCCACATTGACACTTGAACAACTGAAGATTGGAGGATTCATCCATTACAACTCAGAGATCCTAGAAGTATCAGCTATTTTTTGACGATTCCTCTTGGAGGCATGACCTGAAAGATACGCGCAAGTATGAGTTAGAAAGAAACTTTTATAGATATAAACCGTATCACAATAAATGAGTATGAAAGAAGTGAGATAGTTTCTAAATGTTGTAGCCTCATAATTATAGATGTAGCGCGCTTCATACCTATAAATAGGACTCTACATACTCTGCGCTTTTGAACTCTGTACTTTAATACCCAGTTTGTCACGCCTCTGCCTTCACCCTTGGAGGGACTGGATCTCGAGAACCATTGTTGGTCCTAAGCGAACCATTGACATGTCTTACTACTTAGTGGAAAACTTTACTTGAAAAAGATAAGCTCATGAAATGCTTTAAATGATCTAAACCAAATATTCAATAGACACTACGACAACTCAAGTCTTATAACAAACAAAAATAGCTAAAATAAATTAGACTAATGAACTATATCGTCTAACTGCCTATGAAGCCTCTAATACTATGAGGATTGTTGGGACAAGACTCACGACCATCCTAACAACAGAAATAAACAAAGCGATAAAAGGGATCCTCCAAAAAGCAAGGAAGCTCATCAAATGACTCTGAGTGCTCAACTAGATCAACAAAGCATTGGATACTGATCTGGGGTACCCATATCTACTTCATAAATAGTGCAGACAAATGGCGTTAGTATGTTGAATGTACGAGTATGTGAGGGGAATTCTGAAACAAAACATATGCGTGGAAAGGAACAAAAGAAACATACCTCGCCTCAACACAACTATACTTATTACAATATAAATCAGTAATAAGGAAGCAATATAAAGAAACATTTCAAAAAATTAAGTAAGAACTTAGTGTTTAGCACAAAAAAATAGTATTTACTCCCTTTATGACTCGAAAGATGTGAGACATGTGGAGTTGATGCCTATTTTGTGTGATGAGCTTGAACGTGAACTATCTACCACCTATTTCTTCCCCTTGATCTTCACACTCCCCTGAGGAACTTGAGGACAGGTAGCTTGGAGAGATGTGACCTATGCTTCAAGGAAAACATATTTTTCCTTTTTCCAGGATGATGTACCTCTTAGCGGAAGATTTTTCTAGCCATATCTATAGAAAAATCCAAACAAAACACATGTGGTTTCAAAGGGTTAGCAAAAAATCATTTTAAAAAAGAAAGCAGGAAAACTCACCAAACCACTTGATAAGTCGTTGAAGCCATTCGGCGAGCTGTAAAGGGCCTGCCGAAAGTTCTAGAAGAAAATAATAGAATTGCAGCACAAAAAGGTGATACAAAAACCCATTCATCAAGTCGCCGAGTTAACTCGATGCCTAGATGTTGCTTTGGAGAATGTCATAGAAACAAACACCTAAAAGGATGTAAGAAAGGTGAGACGGAAATCATTCGTCGAGTCACCAAGTATACTCATCAAGCACAAACATATTGCTAAAAGTTATAAAGTAATTTACCAACATTTCAAGTCAAAAAGGTGATAAGGAAGGTCAATTGGTGAGTCGTCGAGTCACTCGGGGAGCTTGACTCAGCTCGTCTAATTGTCGTATGTGCTAGATTCCTAGCCCAAATTCAAATTCTTAACGCACAACCTACAACAACCAATTTCAAGGAAATTTCTACACAATTCAAATCTACCCACAATGATTATCTAACCCGGGGTACTTAGGCTTTCCCATATTAGTCTAGAGTAAACCAAACAAAAAACTTCCCTTAAGAACAACATCACCCAGTCTATTATTGGGAAAATTTGAGTTGTTTGATGGAATTTGGGTTACTTAGAATTCACCTACACAAAACACAACATGGAACCTCCAATTCAAGAAATTTAAATACAAAAGCATAACTTATTTAAGCTAAACAAGATATTAGGCATTCTTGATTTCCGCATAGATATTAGCATGCAATTTAGAACAAAATCAAAGTAAACAATAGATCTATGAACTACTCAAACACATCCTGAACAGACTTTGCACAATTTAAAACAATTTTGGGCAAGCAACCTCAATTGCAAAAATGGGACACTAAGGCAAAGAGAAAACGATGGGCATGCTTCATATTCCAACCATACGAGGACACCCACAAAAAATGAAATTAAAAACTATGATCTAAATTATGATTGTAAGATTCAAAAGTTCAGAATAAGGAGAGCACTTTAATTTAAAATGGTTCAAAGGCCTTTGACCCTTAAGTTCGCGCCTTGATCGTGTTGTTCATTAACGGCGTCGATCCACTAGGTGATTCATCGGTTGGAATTTAGCCCACTCAAGTGATAGAATCTTGAACATTTTGTTCTTTAAAAAGGCTATCTATATTAGTCTCACTGAGCGACTCGACGAATCACCGAGTGGGCTTCAGCTCGCCAATTTTCGTTTACCTCAAAAATTCGAATTTCAACCTGCAAATCAAACAAACATTATTTAAAATAAAAATTTAAACTTTGGTTGCCTCCGAAGAAGTGCCTTATTCAAAATCATGGTACAATGTGGTCATGTAATCATGCCTGATTCTTCGGGTTTACTATGGTAGCACTAGGAAAAAACTGTTTCTGTCTTGGATTTAAATGAGACGAGATTTGATCCATTTAAGTATCAAGCTACTTAATAGAGACCGATTGCGAGGTCAACTTTTAATTTAGAGAAGAGAAATTGGCTCTCATCTCCTTGAGTACCTTGTCCGATCCTTACACCTTGTTTAAGATACAGGCAAGCATATCCTCGGTAAAGAAGTTTTCGAGATCCGCCCATGATTTTTTCGGCTTTTGACATTTATGAGGAGTTACATAGCAATCATTGTCACCATCTCCGTCTCTCCACTTTTCACCACGATCATGTCATTCTCTATCTCGATATGTTCAACCTTCATCCCAATCTCTATTCCAACTATGATTCCCACCCGACCTTTAATAGATCGGACAAAAAACCATACTTTGATCGACAAGAACTGTATGTCACGACCCAGGTTTACCCCCTAGATGTAACACGACATACTCAACCTCGAAGGTCTCTTATACAAGCACTTAGCATATAATAAGTTAAGATAAAAGAACAATAAAGAGTAAAAACACATTCCTCAAGTCCAATATTTTTATAAAGGAAAGTGGAAGTGTAATATATTCCAATTAGCCATCTATTACAAACGAGGAATTCAAATAGGGTCACCACCCTCACAACATAGTGCTCATATGAAAGTACAAGAAAGAAACTAGAAAATCATCCTCCTCCTCGAACCATGAGAACTCACCAAAACCAAATAGGAATGAATAAATCCAAGATCTAGCAACAATGGGAACCACCTTGAGAACAGAACCCTACACTTGTAGAAAATGTAGGAAAATATGGGTTAGTATAAAAAGTCACTAAGAATGATTGTCATGCATAAAATCCTTGAAAACATACCAAAAAAGGACATTTTAGTTGAAACCATGCACTTTATCAAGTTTAGGAGTCATCATGAAAATTAATGTAAAAACACAAGACAAATACTTAAATCTCCATATCATAAGACAACCATCTCATAAATAAAAACCCTAAGCTATACTTGTGTATTGCATAGACAAGATCTCATAATCTCATCTAATTCTTAATACCACTTTTAGGCCACCATGCTCATGATTATCCTTATTTGATGTCATCCGCAATCAATACACACAGACAAGGAAACATTCATGTGCCATAACTCATATCTAAGAAAGATACTCATAGCACAATCCACATTAGGTATTCATCAATTCATAAATCTTCATAGCATAAGAGGAACACACTGTTATGTCGTAATTTTACTATCTTTAGCAAAATCTCTTTTGAAATCTTCTAAGTATAAAATAATTTGAGAAAAAATCTTAGAAAAGAGTCGCCACTTAATTTATTAAAGAAATTAAGAAAACTTAATTTAAAAGACTCTAATAAATTAAATCTTTATAAACTTAAAGAAAATAAATAAGAGGTTCTTATTTTCGCTTCAAGAAGATTTTTAAAGAATTTGAAGCCCTCGCTAACACACAATTATCCTACAACTTGACTAAAATATTTTTTGTCCAATTTTGAAAAATATTTAAAGGAATAAAACTTTTTTGTAAATAATTAAACTTAAGCATTTTCAAAATAATTTTGAAAGGAAATTAAGCTTGGTCAAAAGTGACCAAATAAAGATAACTAATTAAATAAGAGTTGTTTAAGAAAAATAAATCATAATAATAAAAAATGGCTCATCTTTAGGAGATTTAATTGAATTAACCAAAAAAATGAAGGTTAGAGTTAATACAATAAACAAATTTTAAGAAAAGAGGAAATTAAGTCAAATTTTGGGCTTTTGGGCTGAACCTGCCCTAATATTGAAAGGGTCCAGTTATATTATTTCGTCCTTCTCTATCCCATTTTTACTTCTGAAAGCTGTGTATATATCAAGTGTATACTTGTGTATATAGGCTGTGTTTGGGTTTGTATATTGGGTTGTATATCAAATGTATACCGGTCACTTCAACTTCCAGCATCTTTAGTTTGACTTTTGGACATGTATACCATATTCACCAAGTTTACCAGTGTATACTGTTGTATATGACTGGTATACAACCCATTTTTGGACTTTCCGGTGCCTATTCAGCTTCTCTTTCACCAAAAATATGAGAGTGACTCAAAACGACTCAAGGTTATGCCCGAGTGGAGTCCAAAGTGAACTCGGATAGATTTCACATCTAAAAAAAGAAAAATAATACGGATTAGTACATTCTTGGGGGCAATATAGTTGACGTTCTTAACAATATAAAATGCAACCAGCAATTTAAATGAATCAACACATTACAGAAATGAGAACCACACCAAGATATCAAGATATCTTACAATTACTCTTGGAAAATTTCATATAACAAGAAATAGACTTTAAGGAAATGTTAAAGTTGAAATGCTACTGCCTCTATATAACTTATGATGAAATTAATTACAAATAAAATTAAAAGGTTGATTTTTTTATATGAAACTCAAGAAACCATCTACATGAATCAAAAGCAACCCCTTTTTAAGAAAAATCAAATCTAATTTTGAAAAGAAAAGAATAAAAGACACCGAGAAATACGATGCGGAGATCTACAGCGGTCCCTTTCGGATTTGAATGGAAATACAATACTAAAGGAAGAAACATGTCGAGAAGATTTAGAAAAAACATAAATTACGACTCTTTCCAAATAAATCTAGGTATATAAGATGTAGGTTTGGAATGAATTGGAATGGGTTGATGAATTAGAAGTTTTTGGGGTGCTGGCAACAGGCCTAAATAAGAAAAGGGGTTAGCTCTTTTACCAAATAGTCATACTGAGTTTAATTTAGATGAATTAATATTAATTAATTAACAAATTTCTTAATATTAAGAAAATATAATAACTAATTCTACTATAAGATAATTGATTTAATTACAAACTAATTAACTCAAAATTATAATTATAACTTAATGTAAATTGATAAAATATTTAACTAAAATGTAAAATCTCTGTAATGATTTTCAAATATTTGTAAAACAACCTTATTATAATAATATACATATTTATTATTTAAAATTATTAAGAATGACAAAATTACTTTAAAAATAATTTGAAAGTGTTTTAAATTTCGTAAAACTCATTAATTCAAAAATATAACCATCACTAACAAAATATTTAAAATATAAAAACTTTTGAGACGATTTTTGAATATTCATAGAATATACTAATTATATACAATCTTTATATTATTTAAAAATTACAAATATTATAAACTATTTAAAATAACTTGCCAAATATAATTATTTTTTTTGAAATTTTATAAAACTAATTATTTTAGATCGTTTGAAATTGAAGGAGCTCAATTATTAATTTATATTGTGGAGGTTCAAAATTGGGTGCCAACACAAACCATAAGCAATCTAAAAGCCTACTTGTGCAATGCATGAATGAAGTCTGATACCCCCACTCACACTAGGTAGAACCTCTTGAGGAACCACAGTACATAAATCATGTTCTTGTTCATTGTTCATGATGTTGTTCATGGAGGGAATAAGTCTTAACCGACATAGACCATATGAGCTTAGCATAGAATCTAATGGCGTGCCCCCACACTGAAAAGAGGTGTCCTAATTGACTAAGGTAGAATTAAAGTTTGTTAGCTTAGGTGGATCCACTAGCGAAAGACCTATGTGGGCACATAGTTATCGGATGATGAGATTGCTTCTAGATATACGGACTTCTAATATAGAAGGTCTCCATATCATGAGATAACTAGTTTGGGAACCCGTACTAGCTGGTGGAGAAGGAACCCATTTGGGAAGCTAGACTAACTGATCTGGAATCTTCTATCTCACATTCATCTCCACTCAGTGCTAAAAATAATTTCCTTAAGCTCATGTTAAGTGTTGACATAGGTTCATGTTTATGGAAGAATGTCTTAACACTCAATCCAACACGATATGATGATATAGCTCACAAATTCAATAGCTGAGAATATCCTTTCAACCTTAGAATCATTATTATGTGAGGAAACCTTTCATATCAGGTTCCTTGTGTGTTCAGAATAGCCTTTCAATAAACACAACAAGATTATCATGGTCTTGGATATTTCATACATAGCCATGTGTATGGTTATAGGTGAGAATGAACTTTCAACAATACCACAATTGCATTATAATCATAGAAACTTTATTCTCAAGGTATTCTTAAAGTACATGCATAAATCTCCTAATCACGTATATTTCTCATGATTTGACCTTCAAGGAGCATTGATCACATTGAATAAATATATCTTGATTTTTTACATCAGACATGGATCATAACATGATTCAATTAATTCAATTACTACATAAATGATCTCTTCACATACTTCTGTAATCAACAATCCACAACACAAGATCATAATTTAGTAATATTGGGAATTCATGGGTTCATGAGGGTATTTCATCATAAACCAACAATAAATTATCACTTAAGTCAAAATCAATCATTAATCAACCGTTGAAAATATTTTTGAAACAAACACATGACATTGAAGTAAAACCCTAACTTTTGGAATTTCTAGATTTTAAATTTTAGACTTTGAAGGGACTCTATCGGGGAGTTCTATCCATCGATTAAAATCTACCATATCTTAACTTGATTCTACAAATAAATTGAGTGAAAAAACTTCTTGTTCAAAACCCAGATTGACATTTTTCTTCCTTTTCCTTAAAGTTCTAGAGAGTGGATTTTGAGGGAAATTGATTTTGATTTGGAGATTTTCAAATTCTGAGGGAGATGAATACATTTAGGGGTCTTACAAAATTATATAGTTAACCTAAAATAATACAAAACTATGTCACTTAATATTAACTTAAATGGGGAAAACCCCAAAATACCCCTAAACTAACTCAACAAACGGTTTTCATGCATGACCTATGCCCATACACCCACGGACCATGTATGGATCCACGACCCATTCTGGTGAAGCATGGGTCATTGTCAGAGACCTTATTTCTAAAGTTGGGACCTACGAATGCCGGCCTTGGGAGCGTGGGTTGACCCGTGAGGGTTGGATCTTTCTGTGGGTCATTTTGTGGAAGCCCTTCAAGGTTGTTTCCTCAAGGACCCATGATTGGTTCTTGGGGTTTAGGCCTTGACGTTCTAACATGAAAATATTAATTTTTAAGGTATGGGTATGTTCAAAGTTCTAACCTAAGGTTATGCTCTAACTTAGCCTACTAGATCCGAAGTGTTACAATATCTCCCCTTGGGAACATGCGTCCTCGAATGACGATCTAAACACCCTAAAAAATTTAAAGACTCAAGACTAGCAGACCGTCATGCACGAAACATAAAAGTAATTCACAAATCAAAGGATGAAACTTCAACTTCATCCCAATCATAATCAATGCAACATAAGGAAGTAGGAACTACATCTACCAACCCATTATTGTAACACTCCGGAAGTTCCATGATTTAGACTAGAGATTCATCTATTAAATAATGTTCAAAACAATGTTTCCAGACCTATAATAATGTATTAAGTTCATTTATAACACGTTAGAGCTGAAACAACAAAGAAAGACCTTGACGTCCGGAAACTAGCTAATTTGAACTAGTTGACGTCCTATATTTGGTGATGGTATGGAAGTGTTAAATGAAGTCTAAAACTAGTAAAAAGACTTTGTATAGGTAAAATGTAGTATAGTGGGTATATACGTCCGATAACGACTCTGGAAGGACCACCCGAAGGGTCCTTGAGGAGGACCCCAACATGGGCAGGCAGGCTGCCAAAAGCAGCCTGCACGGATCAAGAATCAAGGGGCTGCTGCACGACGCTCAGCCCACACGAGGCGCACTGACTCAGTCAATTTTCGAAAATAAGAATTTTGAATCAGCCTCCCGACGCGAAGCTATCACGAGGATTACTGCCTCGACCAAAAATTCAGAAAAAAGAATTGGAATTGGTCCCGTGATGCGCAGCCACTTCTGAGATTCGTTAAAGTCGTATTTTAAGGAATTTAACTTCATAAAAAGACCCATTTAAGTGAGATTTTTTTTTGGGTATTTTAGGGGATGAGTATATAATGGTTTTCGGTCAGTTTTACCAGATTCACTCACTCCTAATCAGAAATTTCAATTTCCTCTCATCTCTCTAGAACTCTCTCTTTTCAAACTACATTGAAGAGCAAGAAGAAGCTTAAGGAAGAAGACGAAGACTTCAAGTTTCTCAATTCAAATTCGTAAAATATTCGTCAACAAGGTATGGGTTCTTCACTATTGTATTTCCTTTCAACAAGAGGTCCTTTCAAAGATAGTTTACAAGAATTCATCTCCTACTGTTTTTACTCTAAAAATGTGATTTCTTTTTAACTCTAGATTTATGACTATCGATGAAAAATAATAATTTTGTATGGTTAAAGGAGTTCATATTGTTGGGTATTTGATTTGTTCTGTTTGACTTTAGTGTGAAGCATGTTCCTTCTCTAAATTATGGTTTTGATTGGAGTTATATCTACTACTTGATAACACAAAATCGTTGGGGTTGAAACTATCACTTGAATGAACTCTTTAATGACCCCTTTCCCTTATTCTACATTATGAATTGATCTTTTATATGACTTGAAGAGTTGGTATTGGTTATGCTATTGAGTATTTCACTAGGTTGTTGGATGATTGTTGTAAATTGAACGTAAGTTCTTGAATAAGGTTCTTCGAAGCGAGAGGTAAGTCTTCTAAAGTTGTGATTACTCTATGATGGTAAGGTTAGCCTCTAAATGATGTTACAACGCAATTGAAGTATGTATGTTGTTGCTATGTATATATATGTTGGGATATGAGTAAGTTAATTGTGAGATCATGGTAAGGATACGATAATGCAAGTTTATGATGTTCTCTTGTATGCCTTACAAAAGATGATTGTGAGATGTTAATCTCACAAACAAAGGGTTGGGATGAAAGGAAATTCTCATCCTATTTCTAAAGAGCATATGATCATGCTTATACAAGGAATTAAGCTCCAATGACTAATGATAAGATTTATCAACATATGATAATTTAAAGGTTGTACGAAAAAGGACTTTAGCTTAGCACCGAGTGAACTAGCTATGAGAAGTGTTCCTTCCATAGTTGGAATGTAGGTTTACAATAACTCTAATGAGATAGAGGTTGCCATGTAATGTGGAACTATAGGTCTCTAATATATCTGCTATTTCTTTAACTATGTTGCCACCATATGAATACAAGCTAGTGGATCAACCTAGAAAGCTATGTCATGTTTAGTTCTACTTTGGCCGTTAGACCACCTTTTTTCACTGTGGGGTTTTATGACACCGGATTCCACGTTTAGTTCACATGGTCTAATGTAGGTTAAGGCGATTGTTCCCTCAAGTAAAATGAAATACAAGTAAATGGACATTGACTATGGTGACTTGAGGAGTCTACTTAGTATAAGTAGGGGTATGGACTCTACCTAGACATTGCACAAGTTGACTGTAAGGGAAGTTCTAGAAGATTGTTTTTATGTAATATGATAACAGGAAAGGTATAACACTTATGATTCATGACGTTGCTCTTATGATGTTGGTTATGTTGATCAACATGTTATTGGCCTATATTGCTATATGAGATGATGACTACTTATACTATAAGTAATATGAAGTAAAGCTTTACTTATGGTCTCCTATCTTGTCTACTTGGTTATGTGGGGTTATGGGGCTTCACATGATCATTGCACTTGTAGTTTTAGGAGGAGATTATCGGTAAATGTTTTGTATGTTATGTTCATATGATCCTTTGAATATGAAATGTTAATAGGACTCTATGATAATATGTCTTTGATTATGATTATGTTTCATGTTGGTGAAATCCTTAACTAGTATATGCTCTATGGTATGTACATTGAAGACTTTCATATGACTTAGAACAATTTCCAAGAAATGGTCATTGTCATGCATGTCCTTAAATGTTTATCTGCATATACCCATACTTAGTACATGTGGAATACTAACCCCTCACTTTAATTACTACAAATGTAGGATCCGGCCATTGAATATTAAGAATGTCAATTGAAGAATCTTGGAACTCTTCCTCCAAGTGTTAGTAGGTCCTCATGTTCGGGGATGCTATCTTTTCCTCATTCTAGGTTATGAAGACTTTAGTAGTTTTAACAATTCTGTTTATTCTGTTTTATCTCTTTGGATTCTATTGTAATAAGGCCCATATGAAATATCGACGTTTTATTGGCTAAGTCTAACTCGTACTCCTAAGATGGTTTATATGTGAGACAATTTTTTTGAATATCGCATGTATGTTGTATTCATCTTGTTAAAAGAGGAGCCTAAGTAAGCTTCTATGTTTGAGGTTTATGTATACCTCATTACATATAAGTATGAAGTCTAGGTATACTTTGAATAGTATGTAAAAGTTTTAATTTTTCCACATTTTAACTGATGACATGTTATGACGAATGCTATGGGCTTGTCTGAGTCCTCTGTGAGGACGATGACGCTGTTCGCATCTGGGGGTGTTCTCCGGATGTGACAAACATTGTATCAGAGCGTGAGGTTGAATATCCTTAGGATTAATGTCTCACTAAATAACATTACGTAGTGTTTTGTTCATAGTTGTGAAGCGCGCCACAATTATAGATGAGAGGCTATGTGATGATTAGGAAACTTCTCATTTCTTGATAATCCTATGTCGTGCCTCAAGAGTTTTGACACTATGTGTACTTTAGCATCTAATCCCTTTCTTGTGGTTATAGGCGATGAACACAAGAAGGACAATCGCGAGAAGAGTAGGAGAAGAGATTGCGATCCACAAGGCAATCAAGTTCCTTCTCAAGTGTAAGATGTTGCGAATGATCAAGTTTCGATATCCTACTGACATGACGGATGGTGAGGTGAGGGCAACCCTATTCGAAATGGCCCAAGCCATCACCACTCAAGCTTGATCTATCACGGCACAAGCTAAAAAAGATGTTGTTCCTCCAGAGAACCAACATGCTAGTACTATGGCTAGCCGTCTGAGGGATTTTACGAGGATGAATCCTCTTATGTTCTTTGGATCCAAGGTGGATGAATACCCCCAAGACTTCATTGATGAGGTCTACAAGATCTTGTTTGCTGTGGGGGTGAGTACTATTGAGAAGGCTTAGCTTGCTGCCTATCAACTCAAGGACGTGGCTATGACATGGTACAATCAGTGGAAGGATAGTAGGGCATTAGTAGGTGGTCCCGTGACATGGGAAATCGTCAAAAAGGCCTTTCTTTATAGATTCTTCCCTAGGGAGCAAAGGGAAGCTAAGGTAGAGGAGTTCATCAACCTTCGTTAAGGAGGTATGAGTGTTAAGGAATACTCCTTAAAATTCATTAATTTTTCCAAATATGCTTCTTCTTTGGTTTCCAATGCTAGGGATGAAATGAGCCGTTATGTAACGGCGTGTTTGAAGAGCTTGAAGAAGAATGTCGTGCAACTATGGTTCATGACAATATGGATCTTTCTAGGTTGATGGTTCGTGCTCAACAAGTAGAGGAGAGTTGTCTAAGGAAGAGAATTTGAGAAGCTAAGAAGGCAAGATCTTTTAAAAGTGTTTTTTCCAAGAGTAGGTTGGACATTCAAGACAAGTCTAAGTTCAAGAAGAGGTTTTCAAACCAGATTCTTTAAAATGTCTCTAAGACTCGCAATGATAGGGTGTCTAATCCTAAATCACAAAAGGGGAGAAATGTTGATCCACCAAGAGAAAGACCAACTTGTGGTAAGTGTGGTAAGAAACATATGGGTGAATGCCTTGTTGGAACAAATAGTTGCTATGGTTGTGCAAAAAGTGGCCATATGGTGAAAGATTGTCCTAATGTGAATATTCAAGGAAAGGGGAATACCCAGGCTCAATCAAGAGGTCCTAACTCTGAAGCTCCAAAAAGAAATCGTTTTTATGCACTCAAGGCTAGGGGTGAACAAGAGAACTCTCCTGATGTTGTGACTGGTACGTTACAAGTCTTTTCTGTTAATGGTTATGCTTTGCTTGATCCAGGTGGTACCCTTTCTTTTGTTACACCTTTGGTATCTAGGAAGTTTGATGTACTTCCCGATGTTTTGATGGAACCCTTTTTGATTTGTACCCCAATGGGTGACTGTGTAGTTGCAAAGATATTCTACAGGAAATGTCATGTGATGCTGCCCAATAGAGTTACTCTTGTTGATTTAGTAGAACTTGACATGTTTGACTTTGCTATCATCTTGGGTATGGATTGGCTTCATGCATGTTTTGCTTCTATAGATTGTAGAACAAGGGTAGTGAAGTTTCAATTTCCAAATGAACCCATTATATAGTGGAACGGGGGAAATTCTATGCCAAGGGGTCAAATCATTTCTTGCATGAAGGATTGTAGGATGATAGCCAAGGGTTGTTTATACCATGTGGTGAGGTTAATGACCTAGAATGTGAAACTCCTTCTATTGAGTCACTCCCTGTGGTAAGGGAATATCTAGAGTTTATTCCTAATGACCTTTTAGGAATACCTCCCGAACGGGAAATTCACTTTGGCATTGATTTATTACCGGATACGAATCCCATTTCTATTTCTCCATATAGGATGCCTCCGGCTGAATTGAAAGAGTTGAAGCTCCAACTCAATGATTTACTAGACAAGGGTTTTATTCAGCCTAGTTCTCCATGGGGGGCTCCGATCTTGTTTGTTAAGAAGAAGGATGGATCCCTTAGGATGTGCATTGATTATCGCCAACTTAATAAGGTCACCATAAAGAACAAATATCCTCTCCCTCTGATTGATGATCTATTTGATCAACTCCAAGTTGCTAGCTACTTTTCCAAGATTGACTTAAGGTTGGGATATAACCAATTTAGGGTGAGAGGTGAAGATGTTCCCAAAACAGCCTTACGAACAAGATATGGTCACTATGAGTTTCTAATGATGTCTTTTGGGTTAACGAATGCCCCCGTGGCGTTTATGAATAGAATTTTGCGAGATTACCTTGACTCATTTGTGATTGTGTTCATTGATGATAATTTGATATACTCCAAGAATGAAAATGAGCATGAGAGTCACTTGAGGTTGGTCTTGCAAGTCCTCAAAGAACACCAACTTTATGCCAAATTCAGTAAGTGTGAATTTTTATTGAGATCGGTTGCTTTTCTTGGCCATATTATCTCTGGTGAGGGTGTAGAGGTTGATCCGAAGAAGAAGGATGCAGTCAGAAACTGGCCTAGACCTTTGACTCCCAAAGGCATAAGAAGTTTCTTGGGTCTAGCCGGGTATTATAGAAGGTTTGTAGATGGATTTTTGTCCATTGCTTCTCCTTTGACAGCCTTGACCCAAAAGAAGGTGAAGTTTGAGTGGTCGAAAGCTTGTGAAAAAGGTTTTCAAGAGTTGAAAGATAAGCTTACCTCCGCTCTCGTGTTGACCTTACCGAAGGATAATGAAGGCTTTGTAGTGTATTGTGATGCTTCCCGAGTCAGCTTGGGATGTGTCCTTATGCAACATGGCAAGGTGATTCCTTATGCTTCTAGGCAACTCAAAGTTCATGTGAACAATTATCTGAATCATGACCTTGAGTGAGTTGGTGTAGTTTTTGTCTTGAAAATATGGAAACATTACTTGTATGGTGTGCATGTTGATGCATTTACGGACCATAAAAGTCTTCAATATGTGTTTACACAAAAGGAGTTGAATCTCTGATTGAGAAAATGGTTAGAACTTTTGAAGGATTACGACATGAGTGTCCTTTACCACCCTTGCAAGTCCAATGTTGTTGCGGATGCTTTGAGTCGTATGATTATGGGTAGTGTGTCTCATGTATAAGAAGAGAAGAAAGAACTTGTGAAAGATGTTAATAGGTTGTCTAGTTTAGGTGTGCGGTTATAAGATTCTCCAAATGTTGGTTTTATGATCCATCATAACTTCGAGTCATCATTACTTGTTGAGGTGAAATCTAAGCAACACCTTGATCCTCTATTGATCAAATATAAGGAGTCGGTACTTGGTAAGATCAATGAGTCATTATCACAACGGGGGATAGTGTTCTTAGATACCAAGGGAGATTATGTGTACCGGATGTGGAGGGTTTGAGAAATTGAATTCAAGAAGAAGCCCATGGTTCTCGCTATTCTATACATCCGGGTGCCACCAAAATGTATCATAACCTTAGAGAGGTCTATTGGTGGATGGTTTAAAAAGGGACATAGCAGAGTTTGTTACAAAGTGTCCAAATTGTTAACAGGTTAAAGATGAGCATCTTATAACCCAAATCATGGATGTTCCTAAATGGAAGTGCAAAGCCATCCATATGGATTTTGTTGTTGGGTTGCCTCGAACCCAGAGGCAAAACGATTCAATATGGGTTATTGTGGATGGGTTGACCAAATCTGCCTATTTTATTCCTGTTAAGTCTACTTATGCTGCGGAAGATTATGCAAGAATCTACATTAATGAGATTGTGAGCCTTCACGGGATTCCTTTGTCCATTATTTCGGATAGAGGTACCCAATTCACTTCTCTTTTTTGGAAATCTTTCCAAAAGGATTTAGGTACCCAAGTGAAACTTAGTACAACTCTTCATCCTCAAACGGAAGACCAAGCGGAACGTACCATTCAGACCCTTGAGTATATGTTAAGAGACTGTGTTATTGATTTCAAGGGAAACTTGGATGATCACTTACCTTTGATTGAGTTCTCTTACAACAATAGCTACCATTCAAGTATCTCCATGTCACCTTTTGAAGATCTTTATGGTTGAAGATGTAGATATCTAGTTGGATGGTTTGAGGTTGGTGAGTCCTCACTCCTTGGTCTAGAGATTATCTATGAGGCTACAGAGTAAGTTCGAATCATAAGAGATAGATTGAACATAGGCTATAGTCGGCAAAACTCTTATGCCGACAATAGGAGAAGAGATCTTGAATTTGAAATAGGTGATCATGTATATTTGAAAAATTAACCTATGAAAGGGGTGATGAGATTCGGTATAAAGGGGATGTTAAGTGTAACAACCCTAAAAATGACTATGCTAAGTAATGTCTAACGTATCTAGAATGCCTAGATTAGATCGGGTTCACACGAATTGATGCGCATAGAACCATACCTCTGAACCTATGCAACAACCAAGCCAACTAACTTGGTGAGTTAGTTGAGCTAGGAAAGGTTGGGTCCAGACATGTAGGGCACCCGAATATGAAGATTTACCCGGATGAGTCTTAACCAGACATAAAAAGGGGTAATCTTAAGTTTGGAGGGTCTAGGGGTAAAATGGTCTTTTCCAGGCTAAGGATAGTATTGTAATTTACCCTATATATTTAATTAATTAATTAATTAATATGGTGGAGGGGCAATTCGGGTAGAGGTTGCCGAATTTGACCCTTTAAGCAAAATCTAGCTTCACCCGGGTTCGAGCCTTGGTGGAAGCAAGGATTAAATTGATTTAATTTTATTAAGTGAATTAGTTGAATTAATTAATATTTAAAAAGCTGATTTAAGTAAGGGAAAAATCATATTTTTAATAAAAAAATAATAATAATAAAATTAAGAAATAATGAGGAGTCCTAGTTTGACTTAGTCTCCACCTAACTCTCCTAATCCTAATCCTAATCCTAATCCTAATCCTCTCATTCTCACATTTTTTATCATTAAAATAACTGAAAATAATTGTTCTTCACTCTTGAAGAACTTACACACAAAAACTCAAACGAAAAACTAAGCTAAAAACGAAAATCAACAACAAGTTCTTGACGGGATTGTGCTTGAAGTATCGGTGGTGAGGCTTGGTTTCATGGTAAATTGGCAACATTTAAAAATGTTTTGAACGACATTAAGGTATGGGTTTTCTTCTCTCTTGGTCCTTTCCCCAAGAGACCCCTAAGTTCAGTTTAAATTCCAATCGAGAAACTAAGGTTGTCCCCGTTGCATGCCCCTGTCATTAGATCCTTTGAAAGATTCAAAGTATGCGTTGGTATGTCTTCTGGTAGATAATTTTAGGTCTGGTTGTGATTATGTGTTTAATGTGTATACGGAAATCATGTAAGGGATGAAAAATATATTCCGGAAAAGTATATTAAGTTGACTGTTTTGAGCATGTGTGTGCTGAAAATTTACTATGTTTGCTGCCTGAAATTTGTATGTTAAAATGTTGTGTTTCGCGTGTATAAAAATGTTAAAAACGTGATGTTCATATAAGGTTAAGGTGGCTGACTGAATATCACTCAAAATACTACAAAAATCAACATAAGAATGAGAGAAAATGGATTGGAAGAGACCAAATTTCCAGCTTGCTGGAAATTGGTGGTCTCGGTCAAGAATTTAAAAATTGAGCTATGTTTTAAAAAAATTTAAAATTGTGAGGTCATTGGGAATTGAACCCAAGACCTCACCAAATGTAAATTACATATAAATTTCATGAAAAAAATGAAAGGAAAAATAAATGTGGAGAGTGGGGATTGAACCCCCAACCTCTTAAATGGATGAGAGAGTTAGGAGAAAAATAAAGGAAAAAAAATAAATGTGGAGAGTGGGGATTGAACCCCCAACCTCTTGAATGAATGAGAGAGTTAGGAGAAAAATAAAGGAGAAAAATAAATGTGGAGAGTGGGGATTGAACCCACAACCTCTTGAATGGATGAGAGAATTAGGAGAAAAATAAAGGAGAAAAATAAATGTGGAGAGTGGGGATTGAACCCACAACCTCTTGAATAGATAAGAGAGTTAGAAGGAAAATAAAGGAGAAATACAAAATGAGGTGAATGGAAATTGAACCCACAACCTCTTGGATAGGTGAGAAAGTTAAAAGATAAATTATAAGAAAAAGAATGAGCTTGTGGGGGATTGATCCCACAACCTCCATGCCTTGGACGAAAAATAGAGGAGAAAAAGAAAGGAAATATTATGGGGCTGATGGGGATCGAACTAGGGTCCCCCAAATCTGAAAAAAAACGCAATCACCAAGTTTAATATAAGATTAAGTGTTGCCCAAGGGATTCGAAATTGGGTTCCCTTGCCCAACTCCGTATTGACACATAAGTCATACGTAAACAAATATTTAATGAATGTTGCCTCTAAAGATCGAAATCAATATCTTCTCATACCTACAAGATGCATAAGTCTTGTACGACATAATCTTGGGTAAATATGAATCACTTAGACAAACTATGAATGAAGCCTCATGGCTTGTATGTGTGGACTCATAAGTCTAGCATACATTTAAAAAGTAAGTGAACCTAAGATGTTATGTGATGAGATAATGAAACCCCAGAGGGGTCAAGTAAGAGTGTGACACACACTAAAGAGCCAAGTGCATTGGCATACGATGAAATGAACATTCACGTAAAGTGGTGAGTAATTATGATGAGTAAATGTGCTAAAGTTAAAGAATGTTGTGACAACATGATAAGAGGCTAATGCGAAAGGTGAGAGAAATCTCAAATGAGCCTAAGTAAATGTTACCAAAATGTACTCACCTATGAGAGTGTAAAGTTAATGAAGAGACCAGTCTCTATGAACACTCTAATGAAAGTATTGAAGTTAATGCATGCTTAATACTAATGATGAGATGAGAAATCATCTAATGAGCTATGATGTCCTCATGCTAGAAGCCAGCTTCCCTGATGTATGAGTTGAATGTAATATAACTTTATACTGAGCACCGATAGGCTAGCTATGAGAGGTGATGCCTTCTTTCGGGAAGGGCGGAGGTTCACGTAACTCTCATGAGATGAGACTTTCCGGCATGCCAGGTATGGGTCTCCTTATATCTCCTAGTCTTTGAACCTATACTGCCAATATAGGGATCTAGCAGGGTTTGACTCCCTATATACGCTAGCATGTTATTGGATCACTTTGGCCGGTGATTCCACCTCTTTTCGGTGTGGGGATTACACACTTGATTTCATGATGCTCACATGATCTATGTCGGTTAAGGTTAAAGTTCCCAAATAAAGAATGAGGCCAGCCTCAAATGATGCACATAATGAAATGAACGATACCAAAGGTGTTAGGCTAGGATAATCAAGAGGTGAGCTAGACTTTAGTAATGACACTAGGTTATTATTGGTCATTGCACAGCAAACCCGATGAGAGTCTTAAACTACATCCTAGGTATGACTAGTGATTGCACTAGTATATAAATGAATGAAAATGAAGTACGTATGAATGAATGAAGCAGACTCTATGTTTGCTAAAGAAGGCTCCCTAGTTGAGGTCCCATATGTTGATCCTCATTTTGGGAAGTCCTAATGTCAAGTCCATGATTCCAAGGTTTCATGGAATATGAAAGAATGATGTGAACTAAGTGATATGATATGTGCAATACGTTATGTGCTGCTTGCAAAATGATAAGTATGATTATGCATGTTACTCTCATGGCATGACTTTCCTAATCCAAATTTGGCAAGTCCACTGACTTTCCTAATCGAAATTTGGCAAGTCCACTGATTTTCCTAATCCAAATTTGGCAAGTCCGTTGACTTGACTTTCCATAAATCATGTTGTTAGGAAAGAGCTATTCTTACTCATGCATGTCCTTTGTGTGTGATTGCATATACCCATACTTAGTACAAGTGTGTACTAATCCCATACAACTCTCTACTTTTAGGTGCAGGTGCAGCTGGATGCTAGAGCTTACGAGTCGACATTGGAGTTATCCGGACGTGGAGCTTTCATTCGGATTTGGTAGGCCCTCATGCTTCGAGGACGCTTACTATTTTATTCTAGCATTAGACGTAGACATTAGCTAGTGGAGTATGTTCCACTAGTGTTTCTTTCCCAGTTGTTTCCAGTATTGTATTGGTGCCATTTTGGCAACTTTATATTTTTATTCAGATATGAATATGTCTTTCATTTGATTATCTTGATATTAGATGGTTGTTGTGAACACTTATGAGTTTACGTAGATTGTATTATAAAGTTAAGTAAACAAAAAGTTCAAATTTTCCGCTAAAATTAACCTAGATGAAGTAACGATGACGTATGTAGGCTTGTCTGCGACCTCTGAGAGGTCAACGATGCCGGTCTCGTCTGGGATCTAGATTCCGGTCGTGACAAAGTTGGTATCAGAGAACTAGGTTAAAGTCAGAGGATAATAAGTTCACATCAACCACATGGAGTATTTTCTAAGTCATGGTAGTAAAGTGAACCACTATCCTGAATTAGCGACTGCATGATGAGTAGGAAAATTCCCTTCTTCTGATCTTATCGTGCCTTCTCTAATGTCTGTTTCTTGGTGTTAAGAGCGTATCTAACATTAACTCTTGAGATTCAAAAAGATGAATACGAGGAGAAACGAAGGCGGAGCAACAAGGTGTTCCTACGAAGAACCCACATGCCAGCACCATGGCTAGCAGGTTAAGGGACTTCACGAGGATGAATCCTCCCGTTTACACTGGATCTAAGATTGCTAAGAATATCGAGGAGGAGTGTAGGGAAGCTATGTTGCATGCCAGCATGGGCCTTTCCAGGCTTATCGTCCATGTCCAACAAGTGGAGGAATGCAGGAAGAAGAAGCATACTATGGCAGGGAACAGGTCAAGGCAAGTTGAGAAGAATTTTTCAACGAAGAGTAGTACTGAAATCAGGGATAAGCCCAGGTTTAAGAAGGGAATCTCCCACCAAGGGGAGTAAAGTTCATCCAAGGGTCGCTATAAAAGGGATTCCGAGCCAAGAGTTAAGAGAAACAGTGATGTAGATACACCTCAGAAGAGGCCACCTTGTAGGAAGTGTGGCAAACTTCATGGAGGAGAGTGTAGAAGGGGATCTAACGCTTGTTACAGTTGTGTAAAACCGGGTCACGTGATGAAGGATTGTCCGTATATGAGAGGTCGAGAAAATGGGAAGGAGAAAGTTCAGCCGAATGGTCCAAGTGAAGAGTCTCTAAGGAGGCAACGATTCTTTGCACTCAAGTCTAGGGGTGTAGGGGAAGACATCTCTGGTGATGTCTCGGGTGCGTAGCCTAAATTAGTTTTTCATGTGTATGGTTTTATGCACTAGTATGAAGTTAATATGTTTGAGTCATCATGTTGGTTGCTGACCTAGGTGACTTATGTGTTTATTTATGTTGTATGCTTTGATGATACTAGTTTAGGAAGGAGTTCCTTAGTCTATTAATGCGAAGCTGCTAGTAGGTTTCAAGGATGTGCACCAACCTACAAATATGTGAATCAGATATTCATCAATAAAAAGCATTGAATAACTTAGGTATGGATTTTCTCCATAAGTGTTATGCTACCATAGACTATCAAACCAGGGTAGTGAGGTTTCAGTTGCCAAATGAGATAGGGTATAAATGGGTAGAGCGTGGATAAATCCAACAAAGCCATATAATTTCAAATCTTAAGGCCAACAAGATGTTATCTAAGGGGTTATATATACTCCTCCTAAGGCTGGTTTTGTTTAAGAAACTCTAAGTTTTAGTGCAATAGTCGACTTGGTGTTGTAAGTCCATAATTGTATGTGTAGTAATGCACTATGTGAGTTAAAATGAATTCATGTTTGCATTTAATATTGCTTTTTTTGTATAGCGTGGACATGATTTTTGTGTTGCATGAGTTGTGAGGTGCATCAAGTTAAGTGCGATTGAGAAGGAAGTTCCTCAATCTCAAATATGAAGCTTCAGATAAGCTTGAGTAATATGCATTATCCAGAGTAAGTGTGAAACAGAAATTAACAAAGCGTAAAGTCTAAAGTATGTTAAGATATCTTCAAAAATCACCCTCTTTATTTTAAAATGCTGTGTAGTGTCATTCGGGGACGAATGTTCCTAAGGGGGGGATAATGTAACAACCCTAAAAATGACTATGCTAAGTAATGTCTAACGTATCTAGAATGCCTAGATTAGATCGGGTTCACACGAATTGATGCGCGTAGAACCAGACCTTTGAACCTTTGCAACAACCAAGCCAACTAACTTGGTAAGTTAGTTGAGCTAGGAAAGGTTGGGTCCAGCCATGTAGGGCACCCGAATATGAAGATTTACCCGGATGAGTCTTAACCAGACTTAAAATAGGGTAATCTTAAGTTTGGAGGGTCTAGGGGTAAAATGGTCTTTTCCAGGCTAAGGATATTATTGAAATTACCCTAAATATTTAATTAATTAATTAATTAATATTGTGGAGGGTCAATTCGGGTAGAGGTTGCCGAATTTGACCCTTTAAGTAAAATCTAGCTTCACCATGGTTCGAGCCTTAGTGGAAGCAAGGATTAAATTGATTTAATTTTATTAATTGAATTAGTTGAATTAATTAATATTTAAAAAGCTGATTTAAGTAAGGGAAAAATCATATTTTTAATTAAAAAATAATAATAATAAAATTAATAAATAGTGAGGAGTCCTAGTTTGACTTAGTCTCCACCTAACTTTCCTAATCCTAATCCTAATCCTAATCCTAATCCTAATCCTCTCATTCTCACGTCTCTCACTCTCATTCTCACGTTTTGTATCATTAAAATAACTGAAATAATAGTTCTTCACTCTTGAAGAACTTACACACAAAAACTCAAACGAAAAACTAGGCTAAAAACGAAAATCATCAACAAGTTCTTGACGGGATTGTGCTTGAAGTTTCGGTGGTGAGGCTTGGTTTCATGGTAAATTGGCAGCATTTAAAAAAGTTTTGAACAACATTAAGGTATGGGTTTTCTTCTCTCTTGGTCACTTTCCCAAGAGACCCCTAAGTTCAGTTTAAATTCCAATCGAGAAACAAAGGTTGTCCCCGTTGCATGCCCTTGTCATTAGATCCTTTGAAAGATTCAAAGCATGCGTTGGTATGTCTTCTGGTAGATAATTTTAGGTTGGTTGTGATTATGTGTTGAATGTGTATACGGAAATCATGTAAGGGATGAAAAATATATTCCAGAAAAGTATATTAAGTTGACTGTTTTGAGCATGTGTGTACTGAAAATTTACTATGTTTGCTGCCTGAAATTTGTATGTTAAAATGTTGTGTTTCGCGTGTATAAAAATGTTAAAAACGTGATGTTCATATAAGGTTAAGGCACTAATGTCATAATCCTTCCTTTAATCTTCTAAATTAGCCACACTACCCATGGACAATCTACTAAGAGCATCTGCTATCACATTAGCTTTGTCGGGGGTTATAAAGGCACTAATGTCATAATCCTTTAACAATTCCAACCACCTTCGTTTCCAAAGATTCATTTCCTTTTGACTAAACACATATAGGAGGCTCTTGTGATCGGTAAACACATCAACATGCACCCCATATATATAATGCTTCCATATCATTAAGGAAAACACTACCGCCGCTAATTCAATGTCATGGATCGAATAATTCTTCTCATGAAATTTAAGTTTCTTTGATGCATAGGCAATAACCTTACCGTTTTGCATAAGCACACATCCCAACCAAACTCTAGATATATCACAATATAACAAAAAAACATGTGTACCTTCCTGTAAGGTTAAAAAATAGCGAAAGAAAGTCTATCTTTTAGTTCTTGGAAAGTTTTCTCAAAATGTTCTGAACACCAAATTCAACTTTTTTTTTTGTGAGTGAAGGTCGTCAATGGAGTAAAAACGGAAGAAAACCCTCAACAAATCTTCTATAGTAACCGGCAAAACACTAAGAGCTTCTAATATTTGGAAGGGATTAGAGGTCTAGGACAACTCTTTACCGCATCTGTCTTCTTAGGATCTACCTAAATACTCTTGCTTGACATAATGTGACCAGAAATTCATTATAAGATTTCATACACATATATTTTATCAACCGATTGATTAGGCCCATGGTTTTATGATTGTTGTATTGTACTATTGGTGTTCTTCAATTCCCTATTTAAAGAATATCTTTCTTACCAAGTTAAAGGTGGGTGAATAAAAATTTAGGGGTAATTTTATGATTTTTTATTCTATTATTGTTCATTATTTTCCGGTGAAAAGTGTACCGGAGTTCTGGGCGAAATCATTGTTACAATAAAAAAGATTAGATTTGGACAAATTTCAATATGGTATATTCTACTACTTTTTCACAATTGTTATTTGTTGCTCTATTTGGTTAGCGTGTCTTAACTTATTTTAAGACGTTTATTATTTGATTTCATATCATGGTTATGCAATTTTATTTTAATTTTTGTAAATATAGATTTTGTTTTTTGTTTTCGCTACGCATGCCTATCATGGCTTGTTTTATTATTATTTCTTTGTAACAATTTATTTTGTTCATGTTTACTCGACTTCTATGCCATTACTGACTTTCATGCCTAACACCTTCTCTTCTGTAATGACCTGATTCCGTCGTTACGGAAAACTCCATGAAGAAAGAATTAGGACTAGAAAACTTTTTGGTAGTAACTCGGAATTTCTTAACCTAGTCCACTTTTTGATGAAATAAGAGACATTAAGGTGTAGGGAAATCTAGTAATAAATGACATCTAAATAGAATTTTGTTACATGAGTTTATAGCTTAAACGATAAGGAACACATACTACTTTAGGGAATCAAATTTTGGCGAGTAGAACTCCTGGAAATGATCTTTTGATGAATGTGTAGATTAATCCTCCGTCGAGGCCGCTGGAGAGAGATTCTGTCCATTGTAGCGGGATGGGTCCTCTCTAGGGGGCCATAAGCGACTTAAAGTCTCTAGTAAACCCCTAAACAACCATATTTTGTATTTTTTGACTTTTAGGTCTAATGAGGCCACCCAGACGAGTTGGTGAAATATTTTTATCATTCTTAAGGCTAACAGTAAGGTTTTAACACCCTGAATCAATTTTTCGATCAATAGAATATATTTTCTTGGGTTATTATCGAATGGGAAATGTTTTGATCTAAAATATTCTGGTGGAAAAAGCCCTATATTGGGTATTACGATCTTAGGTTGGTCTAGAGTTATTGGGTTTGCTATAATCCGAATAATTAAACGCTTGGTTGTTGATCCTTGCGTATATTAATTGTTGTAGACCTAGAACAAGCAGAAAGAATCCGAAAAGGGAAGATTCAAGTGTCTTAGGGGATTCAAGCTTGAATTCAAGGTGGGTGATGGTTGTGATCTCCTGTTACTGTGATATATGTTTGTTATTGCTTCAACATAATGCGTGTATCTATGTGAATGTTGCATTATTGATCACCCTAATCGTAAATGAAGAGAATTGGATAATTGTATGCCATGAATCACCTCTTGTTGCATGATTTTGATGATGTTCTTGTCATTGTGATTTTGGTGTTAGTGGGGATCAGATTGCCATGTTTCGGCAAGCAATCTCGGATCAGATTGTCATGTTCCGGCAAGCAATCTCGGATCAGATTGTCATGTTCCGGCACAACCATGGGATCGGTTGCCAAGTTCGGGCATAAAAATGGAATTGAATTGCCACATTCCGGCAAGCTAACAGTTTGGGTGTGGGTTCCATGAAAGGACCATTGAATCGGGTTAGGTGACAGGATCATTAAATTTTGTAGTGTAGCTACTTGTGAGGATTACATTCATATCTAATGATGATTGATTTAGAAAGACTATTTGTTTCTCTGAAAATAAATTAATTGTATATTTTTGAGAATTTGAAACTTTTAGTTGATGTGAATGATGATGATATTGTATATGTTTTGCATATGTCTATTTTTTTTTAATGTTCTAGTTACTTTCATATGTTTCACTTAGTGTGATAGCCGCGTGATCCTACAAGAACACTGTGGATGTATACTGATACTGGACTTGCACTTATTTTTGTTTAGTACAGTGCATCTTTCAATGGCTATTGATAGACCTCGTTTAGAAGATCAGTGATCATTTTAAATTCAAGGGTGAACTAGTTCTTTTGGGCAATCTTGAGTTCTCTTTTGTTTAAGTCCATTCTCTTCGAACTCACAAATATTCGGTAAGGTGATGTTTAGTTTTGGGGTTGTACCCCTTGTTCTTAGACTTTTTGTTCATAGAGTTTTGGTACAATGACTTTCACGTACTAGGAGGGGTTGTATTCCCAAATTCGTGTTAGTTGATTTGTTTAGTTCCTTCATAAATAATTTACTTATTTAAGATTTCTTTTGTATCTTTAAATGCCTAGTTTTTCGTTAAGAATCTTAGTTGGGTTGTAGTAATGGTTCTCCCACTAGAGGGTTATTGTTGGTGCAAATAACGATGGTTTGGGTCATGAAAGTTTGTATCAGAGCCTAGGTTCATTGATCTCATTGTACCAAAATGAGTCTAGTAGAGCCTTGCGTAATTGTAAAATGATGTCCGTACTTTTCTTCGAGAGGATATAATACTTTAGGAAAAACTCACTTCTTTCTACTCCTTCATGTTGTGACTTGAATCCAATTGGTATCTGGGTGATAAAAATTGGTATCTTTCCTCTTTCACTCTACAGTTTGAACTAGAGCAACAAAAGTTGTAACACCATCGCTAGCAAGAGAGGATGTGTATACACAACCGACAATTGAATAGGGTTACCATTCGGAACAAGTATCCAATGCCTCGAATAGACAACCTATTTGACCAATTGCAAGGTGCATCAATATTTTCTAAGATTGATTGAAGGTCTGGTTACCATCAATTAAAGATTGAGGCGATTAAGAATTGGGTTTGACCAAGTTCTATGATTGAAATTGGCAGTTTTATGGGGCTTGCTAGATACTATTGTCTCTTGTGGTATGAGTTTAGTCTAATTGGTATCTCAACGAAGTGAACTAGATGGAACACAAGCAAGTTAATTGGAGTTGAGAGGGTTCCAGTTAGTATCTGGCCATAGGGACCGTATAAGACATGATTGACGGTCATTTATGGAATAAGCTAATTAAATAAAACTCTGGACTTATCTGTGAATGTTAACTTAGAACAGTAAATGTGAGTTTCTAGTTGTCGGAAATTAACTATGGATGTAATCACTGCAATGCTTTGATATGATTAGGTGTTGAGTATTGCTTGACTCAATGTGATATGTGCAATGTGTTGGTCTAAATGTTGAAAAGTTGACAATTGTAACCGTTTGAGTGTCATTGGACTTGTGGTAAAAGGAATATCATCATGAAATAGGTGAAAGGCTAGATAAATTACAATGTGGTTTGTAAGAGAGAAATATGGATTTGTGTTTTGACCAACTAATAATCATGTGAATGTATGTGTGTATCCTGTGAAAGAGTGAGTTGTAGTGTTGAATGTAATGTAATGGAAATCACGGAACGTGCATCGTTAAGATTGGCTCGAGTAAACTAATTATTGTTTTAGCTATAGGGATTATCCCAAAGGTTCTAAGTAAGGCTGGGACCTTGGTGAAATTAGAGAAGATAGAAAAAAAACCATGAAATATTTTGGCCTGGGTTCTGGTCCCATTATAGCTGCTACAATTGGATACTTCCCACTAGAGCGGTGCCGCTACAACAGGATCTATTCTGCTAGAGCGAGATGAAGGGAGGCAGAACCTTGCCAGTTTTTCCCAATTTTCCTATTCATAATTATGGACCCCAAATTGTACCTCAATTTTCAACAATCAAATATAAGTTATAAGGTGTGTTCAGATTTTGGAAAACTTGTGCATATGAGGGTTAAATGTAGTGCTCACAACTGCTAAAATTGTTGTGACCGGATCAATAATGTGTTGTTGATCTTGAATCTACTTATTCATATGTGTCAGTTCAGTTGCCTTGGAATTTGATGTGGTTTTTGATGTAGTTGATGCCCTCATCAATGTTTCTACCCTAGTTGAGGAGTCAGTCATAGTCTCACATGTGTATCATGTTGTCCTATTGTGTGGTGGATTCTCATATTTTGGTTGATTTGGTTATGCTGGATATGACTGACTTTATATAATCTTAGGCATGACTTGGTTGTTCCCGTATTATACCAAACATAATTGTAAATCTAAGTCGATAACTCTAGATATCCATGGTAGGGAAAGATTAGAGTTGGAAGAGGTATTCAAGCCTATGCTAGCTAAAATCATATCCTTCATTTTGTCTAGGAAACTGCTAGGTGGGATTGTTTGGCGTAATTGATTCATATTCGGAATGTTGAGGTCAAATACCCCTGTATTGTCTATTCTTGTGGTATTAGAATTGATAGAGCTAAAAGCTCAAATCCAAGGGCTTTTTGATAAAGGATTCATTTGTCCGAGTGTTTTCGTGTGTTGTGCTCCTCTCTTGTTGATTAGAAAAAGGAGAGTAGTATGAGGATTGGTGGTTTCATCTTAAGACATAAGGGAGTGGATTAATACCAAAATGAAAATCTTATAGATAAAGAAAGTCCCGTTGAGTATACTTGGGTAAAGGCAATGGAAGGTTTTAGAAAGTGCATAAAAAATATTGTGTTAGTCCTTTGAATTTGACAAGTATAACTGAGTTTAAGGGTTGTGTCGATGAAAATGATGACCTGTAGCGATATTCATAGATGACTTAACATAATAGTAATAAGAGTTCGTAGTAGATGGTGACGAGATGCAGCTATATAATAGGATTGTGGCTAAACGAGCTTGGTGTAGGAATTGATGACTTGTGAGTATGTAAGATTGTAGTTTTCAAATATTTGATGAATAACTTGGTCATATGGAAAGTTATAAGAGATGGTGGGACACCACTCAGATAGAATTTAAAAGAGCTAGAGTCAAAATGAAGAAAAATAGTGTGATGAGTGTAACCTTTAGATACAGGCAAAAGCAAGAATATCGTATCGATTGCAAAGGCTAAAGATATATATTTAGAGGCATAAATAATTGAGTTAACAGACACATGTTTATTTCATGATGATGTGGTTATTGTAATAGGGTTACAAGTCTTTCAATTGGTTAAAACTATTGAAAAGGGACTTGAGAAAGAAGTGTACAAACAATAGCTTGAGCGTGACGATAAGTACTTTGTTTTTGTTTTGAGTTTAGTAATTAGTATGATGGAATATAAGCAAAGGATATTTTGAGATCGATGGGGATGAGATCGATGATAAGCAAAAGATCCATGAATTCATAAAAATCTTCGAGGTATAAATTAATTTTGAAGATAAATGGGTTTTGTTATACGGTTGAATTTACAATTCAGATTTTCATTGTAAGTATACATTTGTGGAGATATATTTTGTTAAGGCATGAATTTGCAAAGGTTTCGAATGTCTACTTGTATCAAGTATTGAGCATTTAGAAATACTTGCATTTGGTTTGAGTTTTGAAGTTTATTACTTTTGATTGCTATAGTACCAAAGAAAGGTTTTCATTTTAAAAGTGTTGGCTTAGAGTAAGGTAAATTGTTGGAGTTTCCTAGATGGTGGTTAGTATTGAGAGTGTGAGCTTCATTGGAAAGATGTGAAGAGTATGTGGAGTCAAGTTAATGGAAATGACTGGTATGAAATCTTCAAGGGAAAACCTTTCGTGTTATTCGATAAATTCTTATGTGACCATATATTTAGTTTTGTACATATGTGTGAGTGTGATGAACTATCTAGTCTCACGTGTGTTTTCCCTTTTGGGGATGGTCCTTAGTGGTGGATCAGTTGCATTGATTTTGTGATGTTCTCTTTGTTGAGTGGGATAATTTGGGAAGATGTGGTAAATTCAGATGACTTATGTGATATGTTCTTGGAGTGTTAAAGGATTTTAGTGGTTTTATATGTATCACCTTGCTTATGAGAGTTTATGTAAAAGCTACCATGTGTTATTATGGATTTTCACAACATTAATATTATTTTAGTCATTGAGGTGATGTATTGATTGTGCGTGATTTAATGTGGGGGATCATTGAATCCAATTCTATTGTTCTTAAAAGGTAATGTAAAATTTATAAATCTAACATGTCAATATGTTGTTGGATGGTTTTTTGGGGTTTATGGTTGGACATATCTCTCAAGGAGTATCTGATGTCTAAGGATTGAAAAAAGTGTAATTTAAACATGGGAAATTTATGCTGTGAGATGCAGATGTTGATAATAACTATGACTGTTTGGGTATCATGAGCGTGTGTTGGTGGGTTTAGGTTCTCCACTAATTGTGGCAAGTTTTGATTTTTAATTTTATTATAGTTATGTGAGAAGGGATTACTCTTGATGATTGTGTCATGTCCTTGATAGCATGTTGCAGACATGTGTACGATTAACCGTGGTGGTTATTAAGATTCGTTTTGTTTATTCATTAAGTTACATACTACAAATTTTATCGCTCGGCTGTTGAGATGCCATCATTGATGCATGGTAAGGGAGGATGTGTAGGTATTAAATTTGTTGGTTTGAGGTTTGAGATGTCAATCCCTTAGGGGGTAATGAGATTCAGTAAGAAGGGCATTCAAGAGAAGGATCCCTAGTAATTCAACATTTCAGATACTACTTTATTATACCCAAGTCTTTCATAGTTTATAACTCAGGGACGAGTGATGGATAAATTGGTATCTATTGTAAGGACTTGATTCTATTGTTATGGAAAATTCAATGAAGAAAGAATTGGGGCCAGAACACTTTTTGGTAGTAACTTGTAATTTCTCAACCTAGTCCAGATTTGGATAAAATTAAAGGAATTAATGTATAGAGAAATATGGTAATAAATAAGAGATCCAAATCTGAATTTTATTACAAGAGTGGATATCTAAGATGATAAAGAACCCATACCACTTTACAGAATAGAATTCGGGCGAGTATAACTCCCAAAAATGATCTTTTCGTGAATAGGTACATTATGCCTCCGCCGAGGCCGTTGGAGCGGGATTCTAGACGCTGAAGCGACGCTGCTGTATTGGGATGGGTCCGTTGTAGCGAGCCAGATTCGACTTATGTTGCTAATAAACCCCTAAATGACCATTTTGGTATTTTTTGACTTTTAGGTCTAAGGAGCAGACCCAAAATTAGTTCTTGGAAGTTTTTCACCATTCTTGAGGTTAAAGGTATGGTTTTAATACCCAGAAACCATTTTTCAATCAATAGAACCTATTTTCTTGGGTTATTATCCATAGGAAAGGGTTTTTATCTAAAAATTAACTTGTAAAAATCCCTAATTTGGGTATTAGGATCTTGGTTGGTCTAGGGTTATTGGGTTTGTTATAATCCAAACAATTAGACATTTGATTATTGATCCTTGCATATATTAATTATTATAGACCAAGAACAAGTAGAAAGAATTCGGAAAGGGAAGATTCAAGTGCCTTAGGAAATTCAAACTTGGATTCGAGGTAGGTTATGGTTGTGATATATATTTATAATTGCTTCATTATAATGCATGTATGTATGAGAATGTTGCATTATTGATCACCCTAATCATAAATGAGGATAATTGAATAATTGTAGGCCATGAATCACCTCTTATTGTATTATATTGATGATGTACTTGTGATTGTGATTTGGTGTGTGAATGGGGATTGGATTGCCACATTTCGGCAAGCTAACTTGGATTGTATTACCACGTTCCGACAAGCTAACAATTTTGATGTGTGTTCCATGAGAGGACAATTGAATTGGGTTTTGTGAGAGTACTATTAAATTGTGTTCAGTCACTACATGTGAGGATTACCTTCATATCTAATGATGATTGATATTGAAAGACTATTTGTTTGTCTAAAATGATTTAATTGTATATTATTGAGAATTGAAAAATTATTCGTTGATATGAATGATGATAATGTTGTATAAGTTTGGTATATGCCTGTATTATAATGTTGTGGTTACTTATATATATTTCACTTAGTAGGATAGTCACGTGATCCTACCAGTACACTATGGTGGTGTACTGATACTGTACTTGTTCTTATTTTTGTTGAGTATAGTGCATCTTCCAGCGGCTATTGACAGACCTCATTTAGAAGATTAGCGACCTTTTCAAATTCAAGGGTGAGCTTGTTCTTAGGGGATTCCTTGAGTTCTCTTTTGTTTAAATACACTCATTTAAGGACTCAAACTTTTCTCTAAGGTGTTGTTTAGTTTTGGGGTCGTACCCTTGTTTTTAGACTTGTCGTTAGTAGTAGGGGTGTCAAATGGGGGGGTTAGGTTGAAATTGGAAATATTACAATGGGTTGAATAGAAATTGGGTTTGGTCTTGACCCGCCTAAGTTTAGTTTGGGCTCAAATAGGTTGGGCTCAAATGGGCTAAAAAGCGGGTTGGGTCTTGACCCGCCCAATTTGACCCGATTTATATCAATAATTTAACATATTGATATTTAACTTTTATAATCACAATTTTAATTTCTGCTCAAGAATGTTTTGTTAAAAGAAGTAACAAATGGATAGATAAATGCTAAAAGATGTTAAATAGATAATAATTCATACCTTCAATATAGGAACATATCTTAATAAAAAGTTTTAAAACGGGTTGAAATTGGATATTTAATTGGGCTCAATTGAGAATTCTCTTCAAATGTGTTAAGCTTGAATGGGTTGATATTGAACCCAATGAAAATTATCTTGAGCCCAACCCTTAAAATTCTGGGTGGGTTGGACAGGTTACCTATGTTTGGGTTCATTTTTGACACCCCTAGTTAGTAGCGTTTGGGTACAATGACTTACAGGTTCTACGGGTTGTATTTCTGTATACGTAATAATTCATTTGTTTAGTTATTTAATAAATTATTTAGTTATTTAAGGCTTCATTTGTATCTTTAAAATCCTAGTTTTTCATTAAATTGCTTTGTTGGGTTATAGTAATGGTTCTCCTATCGGAAGGTTATTGTGGATGCCAATCATGACGGTTTGGGTCGTGAAACCTTCGGAATAACTTGAACCCCTTACCAAGAATCTATTTGTTTAGTATACATTTCCTTTAAGTTAATTTTTAACTGGTTTCCTAGTTTTCCTAAAAAATTATGCGATGACAACCTATTATCCCTTTTACCTTTTAAAACTTTTGTTTCTTGAAATTCTTTAAAAAAATTAATTGATTATTTTTCGGTGAGTCATTGCGATGTTGCGCCCTCTCAATGGATATCAATAGAATGGCGACTCCGGTGGGGATATAGAGGTTCTAATCATTATGAGTTTATTTTTTCAATTGAGGAGACTATTCTTTTATAATTTTATTCATTATATCTTGTATATTTTGTTGATCATTTGTATATTGTACTCATCATTTTTTCATTATTTATTGTACACTATTGTTGCATTCATGGGATTTTTGTCATCACGACATAAATACAGTCTGTTAAAGAACGTTTATTCTAAATCGCAACCGAACTTTTTTATACTTAGCCCTTATTTAGAATGATCGGCAATTTAATGGTACTTCATGTGTCCAATAGTTGTCATGAGTTCCATCCTAAGTTGTCAGGTTGGTTCCCTGTCTTTCAAAAGCCACTTTTGCTAACCTAGTTTTAAAATATTCATAATCCCAGTCCAATCTTTGCTCAAGTCAGAATATGTTGGAACTATGTTTGACTTAATTCCTGCTTCAACAGGATACGTAGGCTCCGTAAGGGCTCGTTCATGTTCCCCGTAAGCTTTCCATTAGTTTAAGACACAAAATGGGGCTAACTTTTTTTAGGATGTCTACAAAAATCTTACAAAGGAGATAGTTGTTACAATAAATACCGCAGGTCGTTGAAGCTAAAAAAGCGACAACACCATTAAGTACAAAAATTTCTTTAAATAAATTCATTTGTTATTCAAAAAATATTTAGTGCCACATCTGAAAAACTACGCAAACTTAATTGTCATCAATCAAATACGTAGGCAGCCCTTCCAAGGTTTGATATTCTTTATTGAAAAGATTCTTTACTTTTTAATCTTCTTAATATTTTCTTATTTTTAAAATCATTTTTTGATTTGTTTAGTGCAAACAGAGTTCGAGTGTGCATGTGAAAAATAATTTGTACAATAGAGAATTAACTTCTTGTTAAACCACAGATTCCTTTTGTACCTTTCATTCATACTTTTTTTAAATTTGAAAATATTCTCTTGTATACATTCAAGATAAGAACAAAACAAGATCATTGTTTCATATGCATTGTTTAGTGAGTTTTGAATTAAACTCAATTATGTTGCATAGTTAATCTAGAACTTGGCCTAAATATTAATGGAGGCGAAATTATGAGTAATCTTTGATTTGAAAAATGACTATAGGCCTTCTATGATCCGTTTGAGACGTTCAATGCCTAACTAACGACATTTATCATTATTGAATCTCACTTTGAGCCTTAAGCCTATTCTTTGGATAACCACATTTTAGCATGTACCCTTTCTGAGTGCCTATACGCACTACCCCTCTTTTGGACAGGTTTTCTTGAGTGCACTGAAGATGTGCAACTTACAAAAGAAGATTTAAAGTTTAAATTTGTCGAAGACAGAAGTTTGACACGCTCAAATTACACCTCCCTAAAGAAGCATAAGCGATCGTTATCAAGTAAAGAACCAAACTAGTAGGTTGGGGTCGATCCTACGAGGAAAATGGTTTAGACTTAACTTTAACCCACAATTATATCAATTTAGTCAATGTCTTTCAAAACAAGTAAGTAAAGGGGGGGGGGGGATTTTGTGAAAAAAAATTTCTTCAACGGTATGGTTAAAAACTGAACAAAAGTAGACTTCGGTTATTATCAAGATGAGAAAGTAACTATACTATATGTGTTCACCATGAGTTCATAACACAGTATTCATAGCAATACCTATCATTTCCTAATGTATTACATACAAAGGGATAAGTTAGGTATCTCTAAATTGTTGGTCCGACATCTATAGAATTTCACCCCGCACCTTGTTGTCACTACGTGTGAATAATTTACTAACCCTTACCATTACCTCATGTTAGACATCATAATCAATGTATGGCTTAGTTATTACTTCAAACCAATCGACACTAGCCTATAACATAGTTTCACACTAAATATATGTTGATAATTCTTTTCCTATTAACTACCTACTTGGTCCGGCAAGTAGCAACAAGGCGAGTTCTAACGTTGGCCTATGTTAAAAAAACTTTTAAACGAATGAATTCTCAATACATGCAAAACACTATTCAAGAATTACTTAATTGATACTTATACTGTGTTAATTACCCATGGTTCACACAACCCTAGTTGTACATTTAGTTACCCATGATAGCAAGATCACAATTCATAGTTTTAGATGAATAAATCATGAACTTACTTAACAAGGAGAATAAACCCAGAAAATCACACTTGAAATTCAAACAACAATCTTCAAAACTGAATCCGGAAATCAATTAATTTCCAAAGTTGCAGAGATTAAACTCCAATACACAAACTAGAACAAAAACAATAGTAGCCAACCCCAAAAACGAGCTTTTAATACCCTATATATAGAAAACAAAGTCTTAATGTGTAACACTCCGAAAAGTTGAGAACTAATATAAATCCTAACATGAGTGTCTAAGAGTTTAGATACTATTTTAAGACCTAAAATAATGTATATAAGACATCCAAGAAGTTTTAGATCCAAGATGGAAAAGAACGTCCATGACGTCCGGAAACTAGCTCAATTAAACTAGTTGACGTCGTTATGTTTGGAGATGGTTTCGGAAGGTCAAATGAAGTCTACAACTTGTAAAAAGACTTTCGTTAGGAAGAGTGTAGTATAGAGGTTCTAAACGTCAATTAACGATGCCCCAAGGACCACTCGAAGGGTCATGGAGGAGGACCCCAACATGGGTGGGCAGGCTGCCAAAGCAGCCTGCGAAAGTAAAGAAACACTAGGCTGCTGCGCGACGCGCATTCCACACGGACCTCACTGTCCCAAAATTTATTTTTGGTAAATAAAACGCGTGTTTGCCCCGCGAAGCGGAGCCACTTCCCAGATACGGTAAATTGTATTTTTGACATTGTGACTTCACAAAAAGACTCATTTAAGTGAGGGGTGTTTTGGGTAATTTAGCGGGTGATTATATATAGCCTAAAGGTCATTTTAAATCATTTTTAACTCATCCAAACCCAATTCCCAAAATAAAACCCAAAAGCTCTCACCTGTCTGTACTTTCTCTCTCCCCAATTCCTCCATTGAAGAATGAAAAAGGCTTGAAGAAGAAGGTCAATTTCTCTAGGATTTCACTTCAATTTCGTGGATTAAGATTCAATAAGGTATGAGTTCTTCACTCTTGGGATCCTTTTCCCCAATAGGTCCTTTCAAAGTTGATTTCTAAATTACCCAATTTCATGGGGTTTTCAAATTCTAATGGGTTTTATTCGAAACTTCAAATTGATGATGAATTGTGATTTCCTATGATTAATTGTGTATAGATTGTTGAATAATTGATGTTAATTGATGAAATTTCATGTTGATCATGTTCCCTTCCCCAAATTCCCCAAATCTTGGATCTTAGTTATAAATTGATCGGAATTGAATTATGAAATGATTAATAGACCTGCTTTATCTATTCTAATTCATCTATTGATTGACTAGGGTAATGTATTGTTGAGATTGTATCATATTCATGAGGAACCCTAATTCCCCTAACCCTAGGTTATGAATTGATGTAAATTGGGATTGATGATGCAATTGACCTAGTTCTTGTGTTAATTACTATTGATTGATGTTACTACACCTATTATTGGATGTAATTGGTTGGTTGATGGTAAGACCATGATGATGGCTTTTGAAGGAGATTTGGTAAGTCTTCATGATCCTAGCCTTTACTTCAATTATGATGGCTTGTGATTGGTGATGTGGTTTAATTGAAGTATACCTTGTGAATAGGCTACATAGGTGTTGGTATGATGTTGAATTGAAATGTCTTGACTATGTAATTATGAGATTATGCTTAAGATGAAATGATATAAGGTTGGTGATGATTTTCCTATGTGCCTTGTTATGAAATGATGATGATGATATGCTAATCTCACATGTGAGGGTTGCCATGAAAGGATATTCTCATGCAATACCTATTAAGCAAAATGACTATGACGATACAAGGGATAGACCCTATGGCCTAAACTAAGTGATGATTGTTAAAGAAAGACATTTCAAAAGGAACTTAGCTTAGCACCGAGTGAACTAGACAATGAGAGTTGTTGACTTCCCATAGAGGAAGATTCACCCTATAGTTCTATATGAGGTGTTGACTCCCCTATGACGGACACTCACCCAATGGATTCCTATGAGATGAGGCTCCAATGCCATAGGCATTTAGAGGGTTCATACATATCTCTTAGTTCTAGAACTATGTTGCCACCATAGGAAGACTAACTAGTGGATCCACCTAGAAAGCTATGTTTATGTTTGGTTCTACTCTAGCCGGTAGACCACCTTCTATCAGAGTAAGGTTTTACAACACCGGATTCCACACTTAGCTCTTATGTTGTATGTCGGTAAAGGGAAGTGTTCTCAAAAGTAAAATGAAGTAATGGACTATACACTAACTAGGGTGACTTGAGAGGTTTGACTTAGCCTAGGTAGGGGTACGAGACTCTACCTATATCTTGAACTAGTTTTCCTTGAAGAATACTTAGGAGGTTGTTCTTGTGTTCTTATAATGAATATGCTATGAAGATGTTGACTTTACATGTTGATGATCCTATATGATGTTAGTTTTATTTATGAACATGCTATTGGTCCATATTGCTAAATATGATGATGACTACTATTGATGCTATGTTATGTTGAGTTGGGAATTACTTGTGATTCTTTGTTTGGTTTACTTAATTGAGTAAGGTTATGGGGATTTTCTTGGTCATTGTACTTGTAGGCTAAATGGTGGGTTATGAGTAAGGGTCTTGCTTATATTATGATGTTATGATCTCTCGTATATGTTGACTTGACTATAACATGTTGATGTTGGTCTTGTGTTGTACATGGGTTTGACTTATGAATTATGTGATTATTGGCTTATGTGGATTCTTGATTGTGCATAAGGCTTTTCAAAGCACTTTAGCATGGTTTTGATCAAATGTCCTCTTTAGCATGATTTCACTTATTTTATGTGCATATACCCATAGTTAGTACAAGTGTGTACTAACCCATGTTTAATGTTTACTACAAATGTAGGATCCAGTCGTTGATATTAGAGAAGGCTTTGAAGACTACATGGATTCTTATCTTCCAAGTTCGGTAGTTCCTCACTTTCTGAGGACGATTCCATTATCTACCTATTGGATGTTGTTTAGTCTTAAGGACACTTTGTTCATTCTCTTTTATTTTGGTACTATAATTATGAAGCCTGTATGTGGATATAATTGTTGATGTAAGGGCTATGCCAAAATTGTGATACTCTTGTGTAGATGGATTAATATGAGACAATGTTATAGACTTCTTATGAGACTATCTTATACTATGTATCTGCAATAAAAGTAGAAGACTATGTAATCTTCTTATACGAAGGGTCTATGTATATTCTATATGAATATATTATGTGTATGTAGAGGTCTATGTAAACCTCAATGTAGAAGTAACTGAAAAGTTTTAAATTTTCCGCTTTTTTAACCTATAAATGTAATGATGTATGCTAAGAGGCTAGTCTTAGTCCTCAATGAGGAAAACGACGCCGATTACGTCTAGGGGGGGCTCCCGGATGTGACAAACTTGTTATTAGAGCATGAGTTTGAATACCTTTAGGATTGATGTCTCATTAAACCACGTCTACGTAGATTCTTTTTCATAATTGTGAATCATGCCACACTTATGAATGAGGAACTATGTGATGCTTAGGAAACTCTCATCTTTTTGTAATCCTATGTCATGCCGCTAGACTCTAATTTATGTGTGCTTTCACCTAAACCTTGTATGGTTTTTATAGGTATGAATACCCAAAGATCAGCCGCAAGAAAGGCAAAAGAAGAAATTGCTAATGCGGGAGCAAAAGACAACCAAGTTCCCCCACTTGAAGAAGTTGCTATGGGTGATAAAATTCCGGTTTCTCCTCCTCTTATGGCATATGGGGACATAAGGGAAGATTTTCTCCAAATGGACCAAGCCATTAAAACCCAAGCACAAGACAGCACTACTCAAGCACAAGCTATGATGACCCAAGCTAATCGGGAGGTGGTACTCCGAGGAAACCAACAAGTTAGCACCATCCATGGCCTCCAGTTTGAGGGGTTTCACTAGTATGAATCCTCCTTATTTCTATGGTTCCAAAGTTGAGGAAGACCCCCAAGAGTTCATTGATGAAATCTACAATATTCTCTTTTCTATGGGGTTTACTACTAGTTAGAAAGCCGAGTTAGCCACTTACAAACTCAAAAATGTGGCCCAAACTTGATACGTCCAATGGAGAGACAATAGGCCTCTAAGGGGTGGTCCGGTGACATAGGAGATTTTCAAGAAAGATTTTCTTGATTGGTTTTTCCTAGAGAGAAGAGCGAAGTCAAAGTGGAAGAATTCATCAACCTTCTTCAAGGAGGTATGAGTGTACTTGACTACTCTTTGAAATTCACTAAATTGTCAAGATATGATCCTTCTTTGGTTTCCGATCCTAGAGATGAAATGAGCCTCTTTGTGACGGGAGTGTCGGATGACATGAAAGATGAATGTAGTTCGGCTATGCTACATGATAATATGAACATTTCTCATCTCATTTTTCATGCTCAACAAGTGGAAGAGACTAGGGTGAAGAGGAAGAGTAGAGATGCCAATAGGGCAAGGTCTTTTGATGGTGGTTCTTCAAAGGGTAGGCTTGACATTCAAGACAAGCCTATGTTCAAGAAGAGGTTCTCCATTCAATTTCCTTCTAAGTTCCCTAAGGCTAGTGATGATAAGGTGTCTAAACCTAAGTCCCAAAAGGGAAAGAGTGGAGACTCACTAATGAGAAGCCTACTTGTACCATGTGTGGGAAAGGTCACTTTGGTGAATGCTTAGTTGGAACAGGCAATTGTTTTAGTTGTGGAAAAAGGGGTCACAAGGTGAGAGATTGCCAAATTTCAAGGGGAAGACAAGGGGAGTGGACAAGAAAGTGGTTCTAATGTAGATGCTCCAAAGAAGAACCGATTATATGCTCTTTGCTCTAGGGGTGAATTAGAGACTTCTCCTGATGTGGTGAACGGTATGTCAAAAGTCTTTTTTATTGATGTATATGTTTTACTTGATCCCGGTGCTAATTTTTCATTTGTTACTCCTCTAGTAGCTAAAAAGTTTGAAATTTTTCTCGATATCTTGAATGAACCTTTTATGATGACTACCCCGCTGGGTAAGTCGGTTGTTGCTAAGAGAGTATATAGAAACTGTCCTATTATGTTGCCTAATAGAGTTACTCATGTGAAGTTAGTAGAACTCAATACGGTTTATTTTGATGTTATCTTGGGTATGGATTGGTCACATGCTTGTTTCGCTTTAATAGATTGTAGAACAAGGGTGGTGAAGTTTAACTTATCAAATGAACCCATTTTAGAGTGGAAAGGCTGAAATTCTATTCCTAGAGGTCGTATCATTTCTTGTTTGAAAGCTTGTAGGATGATCTCTAAAGGGTGTTTATACCATATAGTAAGAGTCTAAGATTTACTCTTCGAAATTCCTCCCATTGAGTCGGTCCCCGTAGTGCGGTCTGGAGGTCTTTCCTAATGATCTTCTCACTATTCCTACAGAACGGTGAATTGATTTTGGTATCGACTTGCTATGGGATACAAATCCTATTTCAATTCCACCTTATCATATGTCTCCGGCCGAATTGAAAGAGTTAAAGGCTCAACTCAAAGATTTACTAGAAAAGGGCTTTATTCGTCCTGGTCTTTCTCCATAGGGTGCTCCGGTATTTTTTGTGAAGATGAAGGATGGGTTCTTAGAATGTTTATCGATTACCGTCAACTCAACAAAGTCACGATCAAGAACAAGTACACTCTTTCTCGGATTGATAATTGATTTGATCAACTCCAACGTGCGAGTTACTTTTCCAAGATTGACTTGAGATCGAGATATCACCAACTTAGGGTGAGAGGAGAAGATATTTCGAGATGGCATTTTGGACTAGATATGGTCACTATGAGTTCTTAGTAATGTCCTTTGGTCTCACTAATGCTCCGGCGGCGTTTATGGACCAAATGATTAGGGTGTTTCGAAGTTACCTAGATTAATTTTTCATTGTTTTCATTGACGACATCTTGGTATATTCAAAAAATGAGGGTGAACACATGGATAATTTGAGAGTGATGTTGCAAGTGATTAAAGAACACCAATTGTTTGCCAAGTATAGCAAATGTGAGTTTTGGTTCACGTCGGTAGCATTTCTTGGTCATATGATCTCTAGTGAAGGTGTAGAGGTTGATCCAAGAAAGACTGAAGCAGTGAAAAATTGGCCCAGACCTTTGTCTCCTACGGATATTAGGAGTTTCTTAGGCCTAGCCGGTTATTATAGAAGGTTTGTTGACGGGTTTGCATCCATTGCTTCCCTTTTGACAACCTTGACCCAAAAGAATGTGAAATTTGAGTGGTCGGAGGCATGTGTAAAGAGCTTCCAAATGTTGAATGATAGGCTTAATTCCACTCCGGTATTGACTCTACCGGAGGGTACTAAGGGTTTTGTGGTCTATTGTGCTGCATCTCGAGTCGGGTTGGGGTGTGTTCTTATGCAACATGGCAAAGTTATAGCCTATTCTTCTAGGCAACTCAAAGATCAGGAAAAAAATTATCCGACTCATGACCTTGAGTTAGCGGCTGTGGTTTTTGCCTTGAAAATATGGAGGCATTATCTCCATGGGGTTCATGTTGATGTGTATACAAACCATAAAAGTCTCCAATATGTATTCACTCAAAAGGAGTTGAATCTCCGGCAACGGAGATCGTCAGAGTTGTTGAAAGACTATGATATGAGTATTCTCTATCACCCCGGCAAGGCGTATGTGGTAGCGGATGCTCTAAGTTTATTGTCCATGGGAAGTGTGTCCCATGTGAAAGAATCCAAGAGAAACCTAGTGAAAGATGTTCATTGGTTGGCTCGTTTAGGGGTTCAAACTGAAAGTTCTCCAAATGGTGGTATGGTGGTACATCAAAACTCCATGTCGTCTTTGGTGGTTGAGGTGAAGTCTAAGCAACACCTTGATCCATTGTTGATGGAGTTGAAAGAATCAGTTCTTGGTAAGATGAATGAGTCATTCTCCCAAGGGGGTATGGTGTTTTTAGGTACCAAGGGAGATTGTGTGTGCCTAATGTGGATGGTTTGAAGAATAGGATCCTTGAGGAAGCTCATGGAACCCGTTACTCTATTCATCCGGGATCTACAAAGATGTACCATGACCTTATAGAAGTGTTTTGGTGGGATGGCCTAAAAAGGGGTTGTGTGGAGTTTGTTGCAAAGTGTCCAAATTGCCAACAAATGAAAGCCGGACACTTAAGCCGAGTGGTTTACTTCAAGAGATCCAAATTCCTACTTGGAAGTGGGAAGACATTAACATGGACTTTATAGTGGGTTCGCCTAAGACTCAAAGGAACCATGACTCAATATGGGTAGTAGTGGATAGATTGACCAAATCTGCTCACTTTATTCCCGTTAAGTCCACTTACTCGGCGGAGGATTATGCAAAAGATCTACATAGATGAGATTGTTATTCTTCATGGTATTCCATTATCTATCATATCGGATAGGGGTGCACAATTCACATCGAGGTTTTCGAGATCATTTCAAAAAGGGTTGGGTACAAGAGTAAAGTTGAGCACCGTTTTCAATCCCAAACGGATGGTCAAGCGGAGCATACTATTCAAACTCTTGAAAATATGCTTAGATTTTGTGTCATCGACTTCAAGGGAAGTTGGGATGAGCACTTGTCTTTGGTGGAGTTTTCTTATAACAATAGATCCCATTCATCCATATCCATGGCTCCTTTTGAAGCTTTGTATGGTAGGAGATGTAGATCTCCGATAGCGTGGTTAAAAGTTGGTAAGTTTTCACTTTTTGTTCCTGACTTGGTTTATGATGCTTTGAAGAGTGTCAATTTGATAAGGGACTGATAGAAAACAGCCTATAGCCGGCAAAAGTCTTATGCCGACAATAGGAGAAGAGAGCTATAGTTTGAAAAAGGTGATAAAGTTGTAAGACCTTGAAAATAGCTTAGGTGATCTTGAGCCTAACATGTTGGTCTTAGAGTTCTAAGGTCCTAAATATGTTCAATATGTGGCATAGAGGCAGTAGCTAAAATATTAGAGGTGTTGGAAGTCGAACGTCAAGGGACGACTAAGACGTTTGACGACTAAGTCACCTAAATGTCTAAAATGTGGTTCTATGTGTTTATGTGTGTTTCATGGTGTTTTAAGGTTCTTAATAGAGTTATTATAGCATGTATAGTCAGTGGTTAAAGTTTCGTGAAGTTTGGAGTTCAAACGATCAAGAATGTCCAAGGCATTCGAAAGATGTGCCTTTAGTCGACCTTGTACGTCTAGGCGAGTTTCATCAAGTTTTATGTGTTCGTTTTGGATGAAATTAATGTGAGAGGTGTTAAACTCATAGATTATAATATTTGGGTTGGAAAAGTCCGGGAAATTATCCCCAAGGACCATCAAAGGGTCCTTGAGGAAAGGACCCAAAACCTGTTGGCAGGCTGTCCCAGACAGCCTTGGCGCCGGAGCTGTCGACGTCCAGTCATGGCTGTGACGCCCCGTCACAAGGGTTCCGTCGTGGGGGCCTTGTCCAAGGATGTAGGGGGAACCCTTGGCAAGCCAAAGGATCTTGAAATGGAGGTCCATGACAGACCGTTTCACCCATGACGGCCCGTCACAGGCAGGTCGTCATGGCCTTGTCTCCTGCGCAGAATTTTCTGCCAAGTTAGGGGTGAACTTGTAAATTCACCCCATGTCTAAATAAGAGTCTAGGCGGTTTATTAAGGGTCTTATGGATATTTTAGATGAGTATATAAGTGTTTAACACTTAGAATAATTCATTCTTCTAAAATCAAAACCCCAAAGTCTCTAAGAAATCTCAAAACCTCCATTGAAGACTTCATTGAAGAGGCAGCTTGGTGAGGGGTTCTTGAGTGGAAATTCTTCAAAAAAGTGAAGAATTATCATCCTTGAGGTATGGTTTTTGATCCTTGAAACTTATTTCATCAAGGAGCCCAATTCTCAAAGTGTTCTTCAAGGTTTTCTAAAGTGAATTGTCCAATTTCTACTCTAAATCATGGGTTCTTGCATGAAACGTTTTCAATTGTTAAGATATGATATTATTAAAGTTTAGTTGATGTTTTCCAATGAAATTCTCCATTAACCCTTGATCTTCTCAAATCTCTAAATTCACTAAAATATGGGTTATGTGATTATGTTTTGAGATTGATGAATTCATGTGTATATTGCTATGGGCTTTTGATTCATGTATATATTATGTATGAATGATGTATTGGCTGTTTAAATTTGATTAATTGAGTAATGAATACTCTTAGATCTATTGCATGTTAAGCTTGTTGAATTGATGTGAACTTAATGCTTACAAATTCTAGTGTAGTTTTCTATGGGTTTTATATTGATGTAAGTATTGTGCTCCATTGATGCATATTTTGTCTTAGATTGATAAATCTATATTGAATTGACTTAGATTCATTGAGTATTATGGTTTATCCTTTGAATTATTGTTCATGGCCATGGGTAAGGGCCTTGTGATGTTGAATTGGTTGATTTGGCATTGAATTGAGGTGTGGATATGGGGATGAAGGTATGCTGCCCCGTTTTCTTTAATTTGATATTAATTATACTTTGATTCTATTGTGATTGGTATGGTCCACTTATGGTGGCGATGTTATGTGAATTGATGTGGCCTTGTCGGCGTTACTTTATGCAATATGATGATCATGGCCTTGTCAGCATTACTTAAAGTATATGATGATTATGTGATGTATGATAATGTCTATCTATATGTGAAAGTATATGTGTTCTTATATGAAGTTATGTTCGGTTATAAGATGTTATTCCTAAGTACTTCTAGAATGACTTGTATTGTATGTTAAAGTGAAATATGTGGTGTCTTGTTTAGGTAGACTTATGTCCCTTGCTTGATGCTTATATGAATATTATTATGTGATGATTTGACTTAGTATGTTAAGAGTCTTGAATAATAATATAAGTAAGTCCTTAATGATAAGAAGGTCAATGTTATGTGGAACCTTGAACCTAGTGGCGAGGTTATGAATTGTGAAGAAGTTAGCCGTAATGGTATCCTTCATGTTATGAGTGATGGACTAAGGGATGATTGGCTGGAACGGCATCATATCATACCTTAGGGAAATCGCTATGAGCTTCTTGTCGCTAAAGTGAGATATGCCCTAGTGGAACTTGCTTTGGTAGGGTGAATGTAAAGGGGGTCATGAACTAGATAAGGACCTATTTATATGAACCTTAATGTGAATTAATCTATGAGAACAAAGGCTAGCACCGAGTGAGTATGGCATGGGAAGTAGTTCTAGTTAAGTGTGAGACTAGAATACAAAGAAGCCCTTCATATTCCTTCACCATGTGCCTACATGGGATGTGTCCAAGTTCTACCATTGGAAAGTAGAACAACCTCATCGAAGTAGGATAGAACTTCGGATTCCATGTCTTGCTATCATGGCCTATGTCGGTTATTGCCTATTCTCATCATGTGGAATACCTTTTAGCATTAGATAAGTTTATGAGGTTTAGGTGGTGGTATGGGACGCTATCTAGACATTGCACAATAGACTTTGAAGGTGTTATGTGGAGTTCCTAGGTCTTGTCCAAAAACCATTATGTGATCCATTATGTGAGTGTCTTATGTGATGATTTATGTGAGTGTCTTATGTGATGTATGAGTCTTAATGAACTAATGAACTAATGACCTATGTTAGTAACTATGTAAATGTTTGAGTACCTAATCTAAAGTGACTTAAGTATTTCTTAGCTAAAGTATGAGGAGGACATGAAAGGATGGTCTATTCATGTCTTATCTTTGGAAGTCTTGAGGATGACTCTGATTAGGGAAGTTGGTTAATCTTGTTGACATGATCTAAACCTTAGGAAGTCTTAAGGACTATTTAGATAATCTTGGAGTGGTCATTGTACTATGGACATATCTTCTTGATTTACTTAAGTAGGTCTTTTGATAGGCTTTGGAAGGAGAATGTCTTCTAATCAGTGTTGGTGTGTTTAGTGAGAATGATTCTATTTAAGATAGTCTATAGGATCTCTTGTGTGTGTGTGAAAGGGATTGTGTGGGCGGTAGCTCCACACTTACTCAAGTGAACCTTGGAATTGACCTTTGGTAGAAGAATCTTACATAGATGTTTATGATTGTTTTCTAATTATGTATGTGACTCATCGTAGGTAATCTTAAGGGTCGTTTAGGCACATCTAGAGAGGGTGTATGGGCGGTCTCTCTTTGTGTGACTTAAGTGAATCTTAGGATGACTTTAAGTGAGGGAATTACATGCTAGGAAGACTTAGGGAGAAGGGTGAAGTGATTCATTGTAACAGTGAATTAATTCACTGTACAGTGAATATAACTCACCGTAAAGTGAGTCTTTAAGATGCTATCTTTGGTTTAATGTCATCTTATGTGTTTCTTAATTGCTAAATGATGTTCTTATGTTTAATCTATGATTTCTAAATGAAAGATGCATATTTCGAATAATGTCCGTTTTCATGATTTTATGCATATGGCCATACTTAGTACATGTGGTTGTACTAATTCCATGCTTTATTTTCTATCTATAGTCCTTGGTAGGTAAGGAGCTTGGAGAAGAAGACTTGTACTTAGAAGATTCGTCCGAGTAGAAGAGTTCAAGTATGTCCTCATTGTTTTGAGGGCATATATGTTGTTTTATGTTTCTTTTATGAAGTATTGTACAAGACTATGTTGTTTCTATTTTTCGTATTGAAGTACTCTTGTGTCGTAAGTTGATGATATTGAGACTTAGTATTTCTATATGAAAGAGTTTTAAAGACTATTTTATGTTTTAGTGAAAAGTTTTAATTCCTCACTATTTTTCATTATGTATATGCGATAAATGATATGAATGAGGCTCGTCTTAGAACTCTGAGAGTTCGACGACGCCGGTCGCAATCCAAGATTGCACCCTATCTTCTAGGGTATGGTCTCGGGTTGTGACAAAGTTGGTATCAGAGCATAGGTTGGTGAAAGTAGTATTAGGTATCAAAAAGTTTCATCAAGTCACGTCTAGTAGAGTCTTGACCATCGGTGTGAGTCGCGACACATCTATGGGCGAGAGGCTATAGGACAATAGAGTTTCCCTTCTTTTCTACTCCTATATCGTGCGGTAGAGTAAATGTTATGATTATCCTTCTTATGAGTTTCCTTGTGTTTGCTAGGAGATGAATACTAGAAGGATGGCCGCTAGAAGATTGGAAGAGGAGAGGGTGAATGAGGAGGTTTCTCAAGTTGAACAAGTTGCTCAAGATGAGCAAGGTGTCCAAGATGGGCAAGGTGATGAAGTGCCTCCCCAAGGTGATCATGTTCCTAATGTGGATGGAGGTGATGAGGTACCGGAGTTGTCTAATAGGGTGATTGGAGAAGCTTTGATGGCTTTAGCTCAAGCCGTAACTACTCAAATCAATTTGAGTATGATGCCTAGGATTATGGAAAGCACTATGTCATCTAGGTTGAGAGACTTAGTGAGGGAAGAATGTTATGCGACTATACTACATGATAATGTGTCCTTATCTAGACACTTGATGTATGCACAATCATGTGAACAATCTAATCTTGGGAGGAAGTCTAGAAGTTTGAAAAGGGGTGTTGCTATTGACCAAGTTCAACCTAGGTTCAAGAAAAGAGTTCAATCTAAAGATGGACCTAGAGTTCCTAAGAAGAAGTTTGAGAAAGGAGGTGGTTCTAAGGATGGTAAGCCTACTTTTGCCAATTGTGGCAAAGGTCACTATGGTGAGTGCTTATTGGGTACCGGGAATTGCTTTGGTTGTGGTAAGGGAGGACATAAGGCTAGAGATTGTCCTATGATTTCTTCTAGAGGTAGAGAGGGTAAGCAAGTTGAGCCTAGAGTTCCAAAGGATGGTGCTCCAACTATGAGGCGTTTCTATGCACTCCGAACTAGAATTGAGAAGTCGGGTGATGGTGATGATGATGTTGGTAAGTTCTTGTTTCTCTTTTGATAGTATGAGTTCCTTCTAAGTGGGGGAGTATGGTTTGTAGATGGGATAGAAGTTCTTGAATTGTTGTTTGTGCATGATGTTTTAGGAGTTTGGTTGAAATTGAATTTCATTTACTTCTTGCATTGTGTGATTTATGAAGCTTTGAGCATGTAGTATGATGTGTTTAAATGATGTTATCTTGCATTCTAGCATGTATATATAAAGAATTGCCTAAAAATTGCATTTTTGAAAAGTTGCTAAAATCACTGTTTCTTTATGAACTGCTCACTGTAAAATTTTTGAGAAAATGACTATTTGATTCTTTGCTCTAAAATTCTTGTAATGTGGTTAGAACTGATGTATATGAGTATGATGTTGAATATAAAATGAGTTTTTGCTATTTGGATTGAAGCATGTGAGTTTTGTAGCATAACGAGTTATAGAATTGTCTTCTAGTTTCTTGTTGTGTTGTGAATCTCTTGATTATGTTAAATTTATGATTTCTTCTTAGATGTGTGTTGTATGATTTGGTTATGTGCTTCTAGTTGAATCTCTAAATCTTGGAGGTGTTCGAAGAGTGGCAAGTGTCATTCGAGGATGAATGTTGTCCAAGTGGGGGAGATTGTAAGACCTTGAAAATAGCTTAGGTGCTATAGAGCCTAACATGTTGGTCTTAGAGTTCTAAGGTCCTAAATATGTTCAATATGTGGTATAGAGGCAGTAGCTAAAATATTAGAGGTGTTGGAAGTCGAACGTCAAGGGACGACTAACACGTTTGACGACTAAGTCACCTAAATGTCTAAAATGTGGTTCTATGTGTTTATGTGTGTTTCATGGTATTTTAAGGTTCTTAATATAGTTATTATAGCATATTTAGTCAGTGGTTAAAGTTTCGTGAAGTTTGGAGTTCAAACGATCAGGAATGTCCAAGGCATTCGAAAGATGTGCCTTGAGTCGACCTTGTACGTCTAGGCGAGTTTCGTCGAATTTTACGTGTTCGTTTTGGATGAAATTCATGTGAGAGGTGTTAAACTCATATATTATCATATTTGGGTTGGAAAAGTCCGAGAAATTATCCCCAAGGACCATCAAAGGGTCCTTGAGGAAAGGACCCAAAACCTGTTGGCAGGCTGTCCCAGACAGCCTTGGCGACGTAGCTGTCGACGTCCAGTCATGGCTGTGACGCCCCGTCACAAGGGTTCCGTCGTGGGGGACTTGTCCAAGGGTGTAGGGGGAACCCTTGGCAAGACAAAGGAGCTTTAAATGGAGGTCCATGACGGACTGTTTCACCCGTGACGGCCAGTCACAGGCAGGTCGTCATGGCCTTGTCTCCTGTGCAGAATTTTCTGCCAAGTTAGGGGTGAACTTGTAAATTCACCCCATGTCTAAATAAGAGTCTAGGCGGTTTATTAAGGGTCTTATGGATATTTTAGATGAGTATATAAGTGTTTAACACTTAGAATAATTCATTCTTCTAAAATCAAAACCCCAAATTCTCTAAGAAATCCCAAAACCTCCATTGAAGACTTCATTGAAGAGGCAGCTTGGTGAGGGGTTCTTGAGTGGAAATTCTTCAACAAAGTGAATAATTATCATCCTTGATGTATGGTTTTTGATCCTTGAAACTTATTTCATCAAGGAGCCCAATTCTCAAAGTGTTCTTCAAGGTTTTCTAAAGTGAATTGTCGAATTTCTACTCTAAATCATGGGTTCTTGCATGAAACATTTTCAATTGTTAAGATATGATATTATTGAAGTTTAATTGATGTTTTCTAATGAAATTCTCTATGAACCCTTGATCTTCTCAAATCTCTAAATTCACTAAAATATGGGTTATGTGTTTATGTTTTGAGATTGATGAATTCATGTGTATATTGCTGTGGGCTTTTGATTCATGTATAATATGAATGATGTATAGTCTGTTTCAATTTGATTAATTGAGTAATGAATACTCTTAGATCTATTGCATGTTAAGCTTGTTGAATCGATGTGAACTTAATGCTTACAAATTCTAGTGTAGTTTTCTATGGGTTTTATATTGATGTAAGTATTGTGTTCCATTGATGCATATTTTGTCTTAGATTGATAAATCTATATTGAATTGACTTAGATTCATTGAGTATTATGGTTTATCCTTTGAATTATTGTTCATGGCCATGGGTAAGGGCCTTGTGATGTTGAATTGGTTGATTTGGCATTGAATTGAGGTGTGGATATGGAGATGAAGGTATGCTGCCCCGTTTTCTTTAATTTGATATTAATTATACTTTGATTCTATTGTGATTAGTATGGTACACTTATGGTGGCGGTGTTATGTGAATTGATGTGGCCTTGTCGGCGTTACTTTATGCAATATGATGATCATGGCCTTGTCGGCATTACTTGAAGTATATAATGATTATGTGATGTATGATAATGTCTATCTATATGTGAAAGTATATGTGTTCTTATATGAAGTTATGTTAGGTTATAAGATGTTATTCCTAAGTACTTCTAGAATGACTTGTATTGTATGTTAAAGTGAAATATGTGGTGTCTTGTTTAGGTAGACTTATGTCCCTTGTTTGATGCTTATATGAATATTATTATGTGATGATTTGACCTAGTATGTTAAGAGTCTTGAATAATAATATAAGTAAGTCCTTAATGATAAGAAGGTCAACGTTATGTGGAACCTTGAACCTAGTGGCGAGGTTATGAATTGTGAAATAGTTAGCCGTAATGGTATCCTTCATGTTATGAGTGATGGACTTAGGGATGATTGGCTGGAACGGCATCATATCATACCTTAGGAAAATCGCTATGAGCTTCTTGTCGCTAAAGTGAGATATGCCCTAGTGGAACTTTCTTTGGTAGGGTGAATGTAAAGGGGGTCATGAACTAGATAAGGACCTATTTATATGAACCTTAATGTGAATTAATCTATGAGAACAAAGGCTAGCACCGAGTGAGTATGGCAAGGGAAGTAGTTCTAGTTAAGTGTGAGACTAGAATACAAAGAAGCCCTTCATATTCCTTCACCATGTGCCTACATGGGTGTCACATCCGGGTTTACCCCCTAGACGTAACCGGCGTCGTCGTCCTCTCGGAGGACTAAGACAAGCCTCTTAGCTTCGTCATAGCATTCATCGACTAAAAATCAGTAAGAATTAAAAACTTTTTATCTAGAACTACTCGGAGGTTTACATAGACCTGTACATACACATCATTGTATATATCAAGTATACATAGACTTGTTCATATACGAAGATTACTTAGTCTTCTACTTTTATTTCATACACTTATATATTCAGAAAATAATAGTCATAAAACCGTCTCATCTCATAGACCATCTATCGATCACAATAAGTCTTGGGCATAGCCCTACATCAAATGAAAGAAGCCACATATAGGCTGTCTACTACATCGTCTCAAGAGAACAATAGAGTCAACATAGAATCATAGTAACTACACATCATAAAAGAGAGATATCGGCCACGTCCTCGAGAGAGTGAGGACCTACCACTTGGATAACAAATTATCCAAGTCTTCCTTCCTAGCAATTTGGATCAAGCACAGCGACCCGAACCTAAAATGTTTGGGGAAAAGGGGAAGAAAAGGGATTAGTACTCCACATGTACTAAGTATGAAATCTCATATACAATTACCAATCAAATATATTTAGAAAGGGACATTTATGAAAACATAATAGACTACATATGAAATTATACCATAGCAAAGCAAAGCATACTAATGATAACCTTCAATAAGTCACAAGTGCAACGATCAAGTAAAATTACCATATCTCCTACTCAATCAAGTAACCTACCAAGACTACAATTAGCAATTTACTCACCAACATACTCGTCATGTCATGATACATCCTACTTCAAGCAAAGACAACAACATTATATTCATAAGCATGTTACTCAACATACCAACCTTTTTCATCATACTATCGCCTTACATACATAATATTGACCTCTCAAAGTTCCTATCAAGGCAAACTCGTGCAAGGCGTAGGTAGAGTCCCATACCCCTACCTAAGCTAAAGCAAACCTCTCAAGTTACTTTAATTAGCCTATACCTTATTCATTCATTCATTTTAGTTTAGGGAACATTTGCCTTAACCGACATAGACCACATAATCGAATGTGGAATCCGGTGTCATGAAACCTTACACCGATGGAAGGTGGTCTACCGGCCAAGGTAGAACCTAACGTGAACATAGCTATCTAGGTGGATCCACTAGCTAGTATCCTATGGTGGCAACATAGTTCAAGAACTAAGAGATAGGTATTCCCTCTATATACCATTCGGTAATGGGGCCTCATCTCATGAGAATTCATGAGTGAATATTTCTCAAGGAAAGTCAACACTTCACGTAGATCCATAGGTGAGTATTCCTCTAAGGGAAGTCAACACTCTATAAGGAACAAATGGTGAATATTCCTCTAGGGGAAGTCAACACCTCTCAATGTCAAGTTCACTCGGTGCTAAGCTAAGTCCCCATTTGTAGAGAAGCCTTTAATCTTTATTAATCTTCTCAATTTAATTACATAGAAGGGTCAATCCCTTGTATATCATCATTATAGCTCAAATAAGAATTGTATGAGAATTATGTCCTTTCATTAACAATTCATATAGGTGAAGTCAACCCTCGTACATCTCATCATAATAGGGCACATCGAACAACTTCCCTATATTACATTACACTTAGCAACCTCACAACCAACCTAAGCATATAAGTTCATGTATCATATCATCTTATCACATCAATCAAAGCATACTTCAACATAATATTATCACTTGATGACAATTAACCATAATTTGAAGTGAAGGCTAGGATCATCAAGACTTACCAATACTCCTCCCTAGTCCATCAATAAAGGGCCTTACCATCAACCCATAGATCAACCAATCTTAGATCATCACATCGATGTAATTCAATAATAAATCACAAGAACTAATCAAGGAGAAGCACTATACTATGAAGCAATACTACATCAAAGCCTAGTAACATGATCTCAAGTGTATCTTCTTAACTTAGATTCAATATTCAAGAACATAGGTGTGAAGAACTTCAATTCATCATAATAGATCCATAATCAATACAATGACAATCATTAAAGACCATTTAACTTATTATGAGGTCAATTCTATCAAACTCAACCTAATCCATATCAATTCAACATTTAGGGTTAAGGGTTAGGGGTCATCACCCACAACCTAGATCAAACTACATCAATTGACCATAATCAAGTTACAATTCATGATAATCTATTCATTCTAACCCAAAGAATACATAATTAACTCAATTCACATGATCAAATTCGGATTTGGATGAAACCCATAAGAAACTCAACTTTTTGGAAAAAGCTTTGAAGGAACCCTTTGAGGAAAGAATCTCAAAGGTGAATTAGATCCCATACCTTAAGGTTTGATGACGTTTTGATGGTGAATTTCTTGCTAAATCAACCCCCAATGATTTCCCCAAGTTGATCTCCAATGGAGTCTTCCAATAGAGAGAGAAAGTAGAGAGAAGGAAGAGAGTTTTGTTTTTGAGAGAATGATTAGGCTAATGAGGGTTGGGTATTTATAGTGGGGTCTTAAGTCACTTAATTAGTCTCTCTTAAACCCCTAATTACCCCTAAGTCAATTAATTAATTAACTAACTAAAACTAACTTTTCCAACACTGCCACAGACCTTCCACGACGGATCCCCGACGACGGTCCGTCGTGGTCATGACGAACTGACATCCCTCCGTCCTGCACATCCGTCACGTTGGTCAGAGACTTGTGCAGGCGGAGGCTTTCTCCCCAGAAACCAAGGATGGCACGACGGTCCGTCGTGGGCGTGACGGACAGACATCCCTCTGTCCTGCACATCCGTCACGTTGGTCAGAGACTTGTGCAGGCAGAGGTTTGTCCTACGGCACCAAGGCTGGCACGACGGAGACCTTGACGTCCCGTCGCGCCTGTGACGTCCCGTCGCGCCTGTGACACCCCGTCATGGGGTCCGTCATGCCCTGCTATTTCTAGGGTCCTCCTCGAGGGTCCTTGTTTGGTCCTCGGGGAGTCGTACCCTGACTTTTCCAGAATGAAACCATCCCACACTATATTTTACACCTATGGTAACAACCATTTACCATATTCCGACTCTTTAACTAGGTTAACTCAAAAGGACACTCTAGCCCTCTTATGACCCAATTTGCTGGACGTATAAGAATTTCGGTTAAAACACCACTTCAAAGACTCTAAATATGCCTAATTGGGTAGGAACACTGGTTTAGATCCTAAGGAGACCATTTAAGTCTTATCACATGACCTCGGTATTTCAAAATGTTACATTATCCCCCCCTTAGGAACATTCGTCCCCGAATGACACCAAACACTCTTAAAATGTGGGAGTAGACTCAAGACTAGCAGCTCAACCAATTCACAATATTTAGTTAGCATGTACTATATTATTTCATAAAAAAAATACTTCAAAACATCAATTTACCATATCTAAATCACCAAACTTGTCTCAAATATGCAAGAAACCAAACAACTTCCAAATTTATCTAAGGTCACCTTAAAGCGCCTTCATTTTAGAAGTCTCCAAACTAGGAGTTTTGCAAAGTTTCACAAAAACAACAGAGATTCACAATATCTAACGTATTTTTATCATTAGAGAGAGATACTAACCTTACACATCAAAAAGATGAGGATAACGGGTTTTCATGTCGGCTTCCGCCTCCCATGTTGCACCCTCAACTAGGTGGTTCCTCCATAGCACCTTTACGGAAACCACCTCTTTGTTCCTCAACCTTTTCACTTGCCTATCAAGGATTTGAACCGGAACCTCCTCATAAGAGAGGTTATCCTTGACTCCGAGGCCTTCAAGAGGAAGAATAGACTCGGGATTCCCGACACACTTCTTCAACATGGAGACATGGAAAACCGGATGAACCAAAGCTAGCTCATTGGGTAATCTTAAACGATAGGCAACTTTACCAACCCTTTCTAAAATCTCATAAGGGCCTACATATCGAGGGCTCAACTTCCCTTTCTTGCCAAATCTTACCACACCCTTCATAGGTGAGATTTTTAAATACACCTTATCACCCTCTTCAAACTCCAAGTCCCTTCTTCTATTATCGGCATAGGACTTTTGTCGACTATAGGCTGTTTGCAACCTATTTCTTATGATATGTACATTCTCCAATGTCTTGTAAATCAAGTCGGGACCGAATATCGATGACTCACCTACTTCAAACCATCCTATAGGAGACCTACACCTCCTTCCATACAAGGCTTCATAGGGAGCCATGGAGATGGACGAATGAAAGCTATTATTATACGCAAACTCCACCAACGGCAAATGCTTATCCCAACTCCCGTTAAAATCAATGATGCAAGCTCTAAGCATATCCTCAAGAGTTTGAATCGTGCGTTCCGCTTGACCATCCGTTTGAGGATGGAAGGCGGTACTTAATTTCACTTTAGTACCCAAACCTTTCTGAAACGACTTCCAAAACCTAGATGTGAATTGTGCACCTCTATCAGAAATGATGGATAACGGAATACCATGACGACACACAATCTCATCTATGAAAATCTTCGCATAATCTTCCGCCGAATATGTAGATTTGACGGGGATAAAGTGAGCGGACTTAGTCAATCTATCACCAATCACCCATATAGAATCATATGACTTTTGAGTCCGAGGCAACCCTACTACGAAATCCATATTAATGTCTTCCCACTTCCAAGTAGGAATTTGGATCTCCTGTAGTAAGCCACCCGGCTTTTGATGTTCCGCCTTCACTTGTTGACAATTCGGACATTTAGCAACAAATTCCGCTATATCCTTCTTCAAACCTTCCCACCAATATATTTCTCGAAGGTCATGATACATCTTTGTAGAACCGGGATGGATGGAATAGTGGGATCCATGGGATTCATCAAGGATCCGATCCCTCAACCCATCCACATCAGGAACACACAACCTCCCTTGATACCTTAATACACTATCTTCTCCTAAGGAGAAAGACTCGTTCGCCTTGCCAAGAACCGATTCCTTTAATTCCATCAATAGTTGGTCAAGGTGTTGTTTGGACTTCACCTCAACCACCAATGATGACTCGGAGCTATGATGAACCGTGGCACCTCCATTTAGCGAACTCACCAATCGCACTCCCAATCTAGTCAAACGATGAACATCTTTTACTAGATCTTTCTTGTCTTCATCTATATGAGTCACACCACCCATAGTCATACGGCTTAAAGCATCTGCCACCACATTTGCCTTGCCGGGATGATATAGGACACTCATATCATAATCTTTCAACAACTCTAACCACCTTCTTTGTCGAAGATTCAAATCTTTTTGAGTAAACACATATTGAAGGCTCTTATGATCAGTGAAAACATCTACATGAACACCATACAAGTAGTGTCTCCATATTTTTAAAGCAAACACCACGGCCGCTAACTCAAGGTCATGAGTAGGATAATTTCTCTCATGCACCTTAAGTTGCCGCGAAGCATAGGCAATCACCTTCCCATTCTGCATAAGCACACACCCCAAACCTACGCGGGATGCATCACAATACACAATGAACCCTTTAGATCCTTCCGGTAAAGTTAAAACCGGAGCGGAAGTAAGCCTATCCTTCAATAATTGAAAACTCTTCTCACATGCCTCTGACCATTCAAACTTTTTGCCTTTTTGAGTCAATGAAGTCAAAGGAGATGCAATGGAAGAAAAACCTTCTACGAACCTTCGATAATAACCCGCTAGACCCAAGAAACTCCTAATATCAGTTGGGGTCAAGGGTCTAGGCCAGTTTCTTACCGCATCTGTCTTCCTTGGGTCTACCTCAACTCCCTCACTAGAGATGATGTGCCCAAGAAATGCCACCGACCTTAGCCAAAACTCGCACTTGCTATACTTGGCGAACAATTTATGTTCCCTAAGGGTTTGCAATACTACCCTTAGATGATCCATGTGGTCAACCTCATTTTTCGAATACACCAAGATATCATCGATAAATACAATAACGAATGAATCAAGGTACTTTCGAAACACTCTGTTCATCAGATCCATAAATGACGCCGGAGCATTTGTGAGACCAAAAGACATAACCACGAACTCATAATGCCCATATCGAGTCCGAAAAGCTGTCTTTGAAATATCTTCATTTCTCACCCTAAGCTGGTGGTATCCTGACCTCAAATCAATCTTTGAGAAGTAACTCGCTCCTTGGAGTTGATCAAATAAATCATCAATCCGAGGAAGAGGATACTTGTTCTTGATGGTAACCTTGTTGAGTTGCCGGTAATCAATACACATCCTCAAGGACCCATCTTTCTTTTTCACGAACAAGACCGGAGCACCCCATGGAGAAATGCTAGGCCTTATAAAGCCCTTGTCTAGCAAATCTTTAAGTTGTGCATTCAATTCCTTTAACTCGGCCGGAGCCATTCTATAAGGAGGAATAGAAATAGGATTTGTTTCCGGTAGCAAATCGATACCAAAATCGATTTCCCATTCGGGAGGAATGCCAAGAAGGTCATCAGGAAAAACCTCCGTAAATTCACTCACCACGGGGACTGACTCTATAGGAGGAACTTCGGAATCCACTTCTTGGACTCTCACAATATGGTAGAGACACCCCTTCGAGATCATTTTACACGCCTTTAGGCATGTTATGAAACGACCTCTAGGAAGAGAATTTCCACCTTTCCAATCTATAACGGGTTCATTTCGGAAACAAAACCTCACAATTTTGGTCCTACAATTGATGGAAGCGAAACTAGCATGCAACCAGTCCATACCTAATATGACATCAAAATCAATCATGTCTAGCTCAACTAGATCAATATGAGAAACTCTATGAGGTATTAAAATAGGACAATTTCGATAGACTCTTTTTGCTACCACTGACTCACCCACCGGGGTAGACACCAAAATAGGTTCATGCAAAACATCGGGTAATGTACTAAATTTCTTAGCTACCAATGGAGTAACGAAAGACAACGTAGCACCCGGATCAAGTAATGCATACACATCAATGGCAAAGATTTGTAACATACCAGTCACCACATCGAGAGAGGCCTCTTGGTCATCTCTAGTACGAAGAGCATAAAGACGGTTCTTTTTGGGAGCACTATTAGAACCACTTGGATGACCACCCCTCTCTTGTCCCTTAGCATTTGGACAATCCCGCACCTTGTGACCAATCTTTCCACAACCATAGCAATTTCCCGTTCCAATCAAACATTCTCCATAGTGACCTTTACCACACTTAGAACATGTAGGCTTCTCATTAGATGAGTTCCCATCCTTTCCCTTGGCAACTTTTGGTCTAGGAGCTTTAGAATCCCTAGTCTTGGGAAATTTGGATGGAACGTGGTTTGAGAACCTCTTTTTGAATCTAGGCCTGTCTTGAATTCCCAACCTATCTTTGGCAGTTTCACTCTCAGAAGACCTTGTCCTCCTTGAGTCCTTATCCTTCCTTTTTGATCTAGCCTCCTCAACCCTTCTTGCATGCACCATGAGACGACCAATGTTCATGTTATCATGTAGCATAGCCGATTGACACTCCTCTTGTAAATCGTCCGATATACCTGTCACATATCGACTCATTTCGTCTCTAGGATCGGAGACCAAAGACGGAGCATATTTGGCCAATTGAGTAAATTTCAGAGAATACTCATGAACACTCATCGTTCCTTGGCAGAGATTGATGAATTCCACCACCTTCGTTTCCCTCATCTCTCTAGGGAAGAACCGATCAATGAAGGCCCCTTTGAATAACTCCCACGTCACTAACCCACTTCCAAGTGGCCTGTTGTCCTTCCATTGTGCATACCATATCTGAGCGACATCTTTGAGTTGGTAGGAGGCCAACTCGGCATTCTCGCTAGACGACAGCCCCATAGCACACAAAATCTTGTGAACCTCATCAATAAATTCCTGAGGGTCTTCATCAACCTTCGACCCATAAAAGACAGGAGGATTCATTCGAGTGAAATCCCTAAGTCTAGAGGCCATAGTCTGTTCATGGACTCTAGGTGCCAAATCCCTATTGGCTTGGGCAGTCATAGCTTGGGCTTGCACTGTTGCGGTTTGAGCTTGAGTAGTCATGGCTTGAGCCATTTGAGCAATAATAGCTCTCATTTGAGCCTCTGTCATCGGTGGAGGATCAGCAGGAACCTGGTCATCAATAGCAACCTCTTCAAGAGGAGGAGCAGGTTCGTCACGAGGAATTCCCGCAGCAGCCATCTCTTCCTCAAGTCTTCGAGCCGCATTTCTTCTAGTATTCATCTCCTATAACCAAAACACAAGGTTCAGGCGAACGCATATCCGACGTACATTCTAGGGGCACGATATGGATTTCCAACAATGAGAATGATTCCTAATCATCAAATAAGTTCCTATTCATAAGTGTGGCGCGCTTCACAATTATGAATACAAACTTAAATAACGTGGTTGAGAGAGAGACGTTAACATCAAGGATATTCAACCTCATGCTCTGATACCAAGTTTATCACATCCGGGTTTACCCCCTAGACGTAACCGGCGTCGTCGTCCTCTCGGAGGACTAAGACAAGCCTCTTAGCTTCGTCATAGCATTCATCGACTAAAAATCAGTAAGAATTAAAAACTTTTTATCTAGAACTACTCGGAGGTTTACATAGACCTCTACATACACATCATTATATATATCAAGTATACATAGACTTGTTCATATACGAAGATTACTTAGTCTTCTACTTTTATTTCATACACTTATATATTCAGAAAATAATAGTCATAAAACCGTCTCATCTCATAGACCATCTATCGATCACAATAAGTCTTGGGCATAGCCCTACATCAAATGAAAGAAGCCACATATAGGCTGTCTACTACATCGTCTCAAGAGAACAATAGAGTCAACATAGAATTATATTAACTACACATCATAAAAGAGAGATATCGGCCACGTCCTCGAGAGAGTGAGGACCTACCACTTGGATGACAAATTATCCAAGTCTTCCTTCCTAGCAATTTGGATCAAGCTCAGCGAACCAAACCTAAAATGTTTGGGGAAAAGGGGAAGAAAAGGGATTAGTACTCCACATGTACTAAGTATGAAATCTCATATACAATTACCAATCAAATATATTTAGAAAGGGACATTTATGAAAACATAATAGACTACATATGAAATTATACCATAGCAAAGCAAAGCATACTAATGATAACCTTCAATAAGTCACAAGTGCAACGATCAAGTAAAATTACCATATCTCCTACTCAATCAAGTAACCTACCAAGACTACAATTAGCAATTTACTCACCAACATACTCGTCATGTCATGATACATCCTACTTCAAGCAAAGACAACAACATTATATTCATAAGCATGTTACTCAACATACCAACCTTTTTCATCATACTATCGCCTTACATACATAATATTGACCTCTCAAAGTTCCTATCAAGGCAAACTCGTGCAAGGCGTAGGTAGAGTCCCATACCCCTACCTAAGCTAAAGCAAACCTCTCAAGTTACTTTAATTAGCCTATACCTTATTCATTCATTCATTTTAGTTTAGGGAACATTTGCCTTAACCGACATAGACCACATAATCGAATGTGGAATCCGGTGTCATGAAACCTTACACCGATGGAAGGTGGTCTACCGGCCAAGGTAGAACCTAACGTGAACATAGCTATCTAGGTGGATCCACTAGCTAGTATCCTATGGTGGCAACATAGTTCAAGAACTAAGAGATAGGTATTCCCTCTATATACCATTCGGTAATGGGGCCTCATCTCATGAGAATTCATGAGTGAATATTTCTCAAGGAAAGTCAACACTTCACGTAGATCCATAGGTGAGTATTCCTCTAAGGGAAGTCAACACTCTATAAGGAACAAATGGTGAATATTCCTCTAGGGGAAGTCAACACCTCTCAATGTCAAGTTCACTCGGTGCTAAGCTAAGTCCCCATTTGTAGAGAAGCCTTTAATCTTTATTAATCTTCTCAATTTAATTACATAGAAGGGTCAATCCCTTGTATATCATCATTATAGCTCAAATAAGAATTGTATGAGAATTATGTCCTTTCATTAACAATTCATATAGGTGAAGTCAACCCTCGTACATCTCATCATAATAGGGCACATCGAACAACTTCCCTATATTACATTACACTTAGCAACCTCACAACCAACCTAAGCATATAAGTTCATGTATCATATCATCTTATCACATCAATCAAAGCATACTTCAACATAACATTATCACTTGATGACAATTAACCATAATTTGAAGTGAAGGCTAGGATCATCAAGACTTACCAATACTCCTCCCTAGTCCATCAATAAAGGGCCTTACCATCAACCCATAGATCAACCAATCTTAGATCATCACATCGATGTAATTCAATAATAAATCACAAGAACTAATCAAGGAGAAGCACTATACTATGAAGCAATACTACATCAAAGCCTAGTAACATGATCTCAAGTGTATCTTCTTAACTTAGATTCAATATTCAAGAACATAGGTGTGAAGAACTTCAATTCATCATAATAGATCCATAATCAATACAATGACAATCATTAAAGACCATTTAACTTATTATGAGGTCAATTCTATCAAACTCAACCTAATCCATATCAATTCAACATTTAGGGTTAAGGGTTAGGGGTCATCACCCACAACCTAGATCAAACTACATCAATTGACCATAATCAAGTTACAATTCATGATAATCTATTCATTCTAACCCAAAGAATACATAATTAACTCAATTCACATGATCAAATTCGGATTTGGATGAAACCCATAAGAAACTCAACTTTTTGGAAAAAGCTTTGAAGGAACCCTTTGAGGAAAGAATCTCAAAGGTGAATTAGATCCCATACCTTAAGGTTTGATGACGTTTTGATGGTGAATTTCTTGCTAAATCAACCCCCAATGATTTCCCCAAGTTGATCTCCAATGGAGTCTTCCAATAGAGAGAGAAAGTAGAGAGAAGGAAGAGAGTTTTGTTTTTGAGAGAATGATTAGGCTAATGAGGGTTGGGTATTTATAGTGGGGTCTTAAGTCACTTAATTAGTCTCTCTTAAACCCCTAATTACCCCTAAGTCAATTAATTAATTAACTAACTAAAACTAACTTTTCCAACACTGCCACAGACCTTCCACGACGGATCCCCGACGACGGTCCGTCGTGGTCATGACGAACTGACATCCCTCCGTCCTGCACATCCGTCACGTTGGTCAGAGACTTGTGCAGGCGGAGGCTTTCTCCCCAGACACCAAGGATGGCACGACGGTCCGTCGTGGGCGTGACGGACAGACATCCCTCCGTCCTGCACATCCGTCATGTTGGTCAGAGACTTGTGCAGGCGGAGGTTTGTCCTACGGCACCAAGGCTGGCACGACAGAGACCTTGACGTCCCGTCGCGCCTGTGACGCCCCGTCATGGGGTCCGTCATGCCCTGCTATTTCTAGGGTCCTCCTCGAGGGTCCTTGTTTGGTCCTCGGGGAGTCGTACCCTGACTTTTCCAGAATGAAACCATCCCACACTATATTTTACACCTATGGTAACAACCATTTACCATATTCCGACTCTTTAACTAGGTTAACTCAAAAGGACACTCTAGCCCTCTTATGACCAAATTTGCTAGACGTATAAGAATTTTGGTTAAAACACCACTTCAAAGACTCTAAATATGCCTAATTGGGTAGGAACACTGGTTTAGATCCTAAGGAGACCATTTAAGTCTTATCACATGACCTCGGTATTTCAAAATGTTACAATGGGATGTGTCCAAGTTCTACCATTGGCAAGTAGAATAACCTCATCGAAGTAGGATAGAACTTCGGATTCCATGTCTTGCTATCATGGTCTATGTCGGTTATTGCCTATTCTCATCATGTTGAATACCTTTTAGCATTAGATAAGTTTATGAGGTTTAGGTGGTGGTATGTGACGCTATCTAGACATTGCACAATAGACTTTAAAGGCGTTATGTGGAGTTCCTAGGTCTTGTCCAAAGACCATTATGTGATCCATTATGTGAGTGTCTTATGTGATGATTTATGTGAGTGTCTTATGTGATGTATGAGTCTTAATGAACTAATGAACTAATGACCTATGTTAGTAACTATGTAAATGTTTGAGTACCTAATCTAAAGTGACTTATGTATTTCTTAGCTAAAGTATGAGGAGGACATGAAAGGATGGTCTCTTCATGTCTTATCTTTGGAAGTCTTGAGGATGACTCTAATTAGGGAAGTTGGTTAATATTATTGACATGATCTAAACCTTAAGAAGTCTTAAGGACTATTTAGATAATCTTGGAGAGGTCATTGTACTATGGACATATCTTCTTGATTTACTTAAGTAGGTCTTTTGATAGGCTTTGGAAGGAGAATGTCTTCTAATCTAAGTGTTGGTGTATTTAGTGAGAATGATTCTATTTAAGGTAGTCTATAGGATCTCTTGTGTGTGTGAAAGGGATTGTATGGGCGTTCGCTCCACACTTACTCAAGTGAACCTTGGAATTGACCTTTGGTAGAAGAATCTTACATAGATGTTTATGATTGTTTTCTAAGTATGTATGTGACTCATCGTATGTAATCTTAAGGGTCGTTTAGGCACATCTAGAGAGGGTGTATGGGCGGTCTCTCTTTGTGTGACTTGAGTGAATCTTAGGATGACTTTAAGTGAGGGAATTACATGCTAGGAAGACTTAGGGAGAAGGGTGAAGTGATTCACTGTAACAGTGAATTAGTTCACTGTACAGTGAATATAACTCACTGTAAAGTGAGTCTTTAAGATGCTATCTTTGGTTTAATGTTATCTTATGTGTTTATTATTTGCTAAATGATGTTCTTATGTTTAATCTATGATTTCTAAATGAAAGATGCATATTTCGAATAAAGTCCGTTTTCATGATTTTATGCATATGGCCATACTTAGTACATGTGGTTGTACTAATTCCATGCTTTATTTTCTATCTATTGTCCTTGGTAGGTAAGGAGCTTGGAGAAGAAGACTTGGGCTTAGAAGATTCGTCCGAGTAGAAGAGTTCAAGTATGTCCTCATTGTTTCGAGGGCATATATGTCCTTTTATGTTTCTTTTATAAAGTATTGTACAAGACTATGTTATTTCTATTTTTCGTATTAAAGTACTCTTGTGTCGTAAGTTGATGAGATTGAGACTAAGTATTTCTATATGAAAGAGTTTTAAAGACTATTTTATGTTTTAGTGAAAAGTTTTAATTCCGTACTACTTTTCATTATGTATATGCGATGAATGATATGAATGAGGCTTGTCTTAGAACTTTGAGAGTTCGATGATGCCGGTCGCAATCCAAGATTGCACCCTATCTTCTAGGGTATGGTCTCGGGTTGTGACAAAAGTGTACTTGAAAATTTCACCCATGAACGGGTTGATGAGGTTTGGCAAGAAAGGAAAGTTGAGTCCTCGTTATGTGGGTCCTATTAAATTTTGCAAAGAGTGGGCAAGTTTGCTTACGAGTTGAGATTACCTAGTGAGCTATCTTCGTTTCACCAGGTTTTCCATGTATTCATGCTTAAGAAGTGCATTGGTGATCCCAAGTCCATTCTTCCTATTGAAGGTCTTGAAGTGGATGAGAACCTCTTCTATGAGGAGGTTCCGATTCAAATCCTTGATTGACAAGTGATAAAGTTGAGTAACAAAGCGGTGGCCTCCATGAAAGTTCTATGTCGAAACCACCTAGTTGAAGGGGCGACATGACAGGTCGAGGCCGACATGAAGTCCCGCTATCCTCATATCTTTGCTAATTAAGGTTAGTTATTACTATTAGTAATTAAATTAATGAGTTAATGTGATTTTGACTTGTTTGCAAAGATGTGCATATTTATGGGAAAAAGATTTATGCTAAAATGATTTAACATGGAAAAATGCTCTTTTGCTCGAACTGCACTTATTTGTGTATTTGGTATGTTGTTGCCTTCATGATGTGATAGTGAGCATGTTGATATGTTGAGAAAGTAACTTTGGCATAATTGACTCTTTAATGATATGTTGAGCTCATGTTGTTATTGTGAGAAGGAAATTCCACATGTTGTGACTTTGAGCCTTATGTGTTAAAATTGATGTTTTGAGTCATTGTGTAAATGTCATATTGTTATGTTGATTTGAGTTGTACCTCATGATGATGTTGTATATTGTTGGTTGGGCTGCTAGTCTTGAGTATATCATTTCTTTTTTTAAAAAAAAAAATTTAGTGTCATTCAGGGACGAATGTTCATAAGGGGGGATAATGTGACACTCCAAAATATCAAAACCTAATCTAGAGCCTAATATTAGTTTCTAAGGGTTTAGATACTGTTTTAAGACCTAAAATAATTTATATAAGTCATCCAAGAAGTTTTAGAGCCAAGACGGCAAAGAACGTCCATGACATCCGGAAACTAGCTTAATTGAACTAGTTGACGTCGCTATGTCTGAGGATGGTTTCGGAGTGTCAAATGAAGTCTAAAACTCTTTAAAAAACTTTGGTTAGGTAGAGTGTAGTATATAGGGTCTAACCGTCCAATAACGACGCCCCAAGGACCACCCAAAAGGTCATGGAGGAGGACCCCAACATGGGTGGGCAGGCTGCTAAAGCAGCCTGCGAAAGTCAAGAATTAGTGGGCTGCTGCGCAAAGAGCAGCCCACACTGACCTCACTGTCCCAATTTATTTTTGGTAAATAAAACGCGTGTTGGCCCCATGACGCGGAGCCACTTCGCAGATCCGGTAAATTCATATTTTTGACATTTTGACTTCACAAAAAGATTCATTTAAGTGAGGGGTGTTTTGACTAATTAGGGGGTGATTATATATAAGCCTAAGGGTCATTTTAATTCATTTTCACTCATCCAAACCCAATTCCCAAAAGAAAACCCAAAAGCTCTCACCTCTCTCTACTTTCTCTCTCCCCAATTCCTCCATTGAAGAAAGAAGAAAACTTAAAGAAGAAGGTCAATTTCTTTAGGATTTTACTTCAATTTCGTGGATTAATCTTCAATAAGGTGTGGGTTCTTCACTGTTGGGATCCTTTTCCCCAAGAGGTCCTTTCAAAGTTGAATTCTAAATTACCCAATTCCATGGGGTTTTCAAATTCTAATGGGTTTCATTCTAAACTTCAAATTGATGATGAATTGTGATTTCCTATGATTAATTGTGTATAGATTGTTGATTAACTGATGTTAATTGATGAAATTTCATGTTGATCATGTTCCCTTCCCCAAATTTCCCAAATCTTGGATCTTAGTTATAAATTGATCAGAATTGAATTATGAATTGATTAATAGACTTGCTTTATCTATTCTAATTCATCTATGGAATGACTACGGTAATGTATTGTTGCGATTGTATCAAATTCATGATGAACCCTAATTCCCCTAACCCTAGGTTATGAATTGATGTTAATTGGGATAGTGATGATGCAATTGACCTAGTTCTTGTGTTAATTACTATTGATTGATGTTACTACACCTATTATTGGATGTAATTGGTTAGTTGATGGTAAGACCATGATGATGGATTTTGAAGGATATTTGGTAAGTCTTCATGATCCTAGCCTTTACTTCACTTATGATGGCTTGTGATTGGTGATGCAGTTCAATTGAAGTATACCTTGTGAATAGCCTACATAAGTGTTGGCATGATGTTGAATTTAAATGTCTTGACTATGTAATTGTGAGATTATGCTTAAGATGAAAATGATATAAGGTTGGTAATGATATTCATATGTGCCTTGTTATAAAATGATGATGATGATATGTTAATCTCACATGTGAGGGTTTTCATGAAAGGATATTCTCATGCAATACCTATTGAGCTAAATGACTATGATGATACAAGGGATAGACCCTATGACCTAAACTAAGTGGTCATTGTTAAAGAAATATATTTCAAAAGGGACTTAGCTTAGAACCGAGTAAACTTGACAATGGGAGGTGTTGACTTCCCATAGAGGAAGATTCACCCTATAGTTCCATATGAGGTGTTGACTCCCCTATGAGGGACACTCACCCAATGAATTCCCATGAGATGAGGCTACAATGCCATAGGCATGTATATGGTTCATACATAACTCCTAGTTCTAGAACTATGTTGCCACCACAGGAAGACTAGCTAGTGGATCTACTTAAAAAGCTACGTTTATGTTTGGTTCTATTTGGCCGGTAAACCACCTTCCATCGGTGTAAGGTTTTACAACACCGTATTCCACACTTATCTCTTGTGGTGTATGTCCGTTAAGGCAAGTGTTCACGAAAGTAAAATGAATAATGGACTATACACAAACTAGGGTGACTTTTGAGGTTTGAATTGAAGGAATCCTTAGGAGGTTGTTCTTGTTTTCATATAATGGATATGCTATGAAGATGTTGACTTTACATGTTGATGATCCTATATGATGTTAGTTTCATTTATGAACATGATATTGGTCTATATTGTTAAATATGATGATGACTACTATTGATGCTATGTTTTGTTGAGTTGGGCATTACTTGTGATTCTTTGTTTGGTTTACTTGATTGATTAAGGTTATTGGGCTTTTCTTGGTCATTTCACTTGTAGGCTAAATTGTGGGTTATGAGTAAGGGTCTTGCTTATATTATGATGCTATGAACTCGTGTATATGTTGACTTGACTATAACTTGTTGATGTTGATCTTGTGTTGTACATGGGTTTGACTTATGAATTATGTGATTATTGGCTTATGTGGATTCTTGATTGTGCAGAAGGCTTTTCAAAGCACTTTAGCATGGTTTTGATCAAATGTCATCTTTAGCATTATTTCACTTGTTTTATGTGCATATACATATACTTAGTAAAAGTGTGTACTAACCCATGTTTAATGTTTACTACAAGTTCGGTAGGTCCTCACTTTCCGAGGACGATGTCATTATCTACCTATTGGATGTTGTTTAGTCTTAAAGACACTTTGTTCATTCTCTTTCATTTTGGTACTATAATTGTAAAGCCTATATGTGGCTATAATTGTTGATGTAAGGGCTATGCCCTAATTGTGATACTCTTGTCTAGATGGTTTAATATGAGACAATGTTATAGACTTCTTATGAGACTATTTTATACTATGTGTGTGCAATAAAAGTAGAAGACTATGTAATCTTCTTATACGATGGGTCTATGTATACTCGATATGAATATATTATGTGTATGTAGAGGTCTACGTAAACCTCCATGTAGAAGTAATCGAAAAGTTTTAAATTTTTCGCATTTTTAACCTATGAATGTAATAATGTATGCTGAGAGGCTAGTCTTAGTCCTCAAAGAGGACGCCGACGCCGGTTACGTCAGGGGGGTGCTGCCCGGATGTGACATAATGAAAAAAGAATTCAAATAAGGAATGTTTTGTTCAGGTACGCGGATTGAATCGATGAGACAACTAACAGTCCGTCGATCAATCGACGACCCATACTTTACTTCCATCTGTCAGGACTTTGAAAATATTCTTACTCTCCGGAAAGAACCCTTTCTTAATCAAACGGAGGACCAACAGTGCGGTCCGTCTATTCATCTACGGGCCGCCGATGCTCCTCCGTAGCTCCATACTAAGAATCTTAAAAAATCAGGTATTGGAACCTTCTCTAAATCAAACGACGGTTCACTAGTATGGTCCGTCGATCAGTCGACGGACCGTCGATTGCTCTAGTGGTTCCACACCTAGTCAAACTTCCCTGATTTTCCTCCAATGCATGAGCTGCCCCCATCTAATATCACTACCTACGGTCCGTCGATTGCCTTTATAGGTCTGTTTCTACAATTTTTTCAATTGTATTTTCCCTTTTCTCCCTTAATATCTTTCCTGCAAAACAAGACACAAAACCTGTTAAAACCAATACAAAAAGGCTCTAGACACACACAAATCTTAAGTGAAATGCATTAGAAATACCATGAAATTACGGTACATCAACACCCTCAACCTAAATTTGTTGTTTGTACTCAAACGACACACTATGACCCTAAACGACACTTGTACAGAAGCAGGCACCTTTAAGATGTAGCAATCACATGACTATCTATCTCGACTCTTTCTTGATTTATTGCAGGATTATGCTCTCAAGCTCGACAAGCTAATTCATGCGGATCACGTCATGACACAAATTCACCATGGAACAGACATATCTACTACTTTTTTCCGCTCAGAAAGGTACCAACTTCCTCATAATGCAACTAGTGCCCTCACTTCAAAACAAATCCTCAACTTTCACACAATGGTTATGCATTTTTGCTACAAGGATCTTTGTTTCAACACTCTCACTCAGGAATAATTTCAAATACAGTTAGTTCTCTATGCCATAGGCTTGCCATTATTTTCGCTACATAGGTTAACCACAATAGACTCTAGGATCACTGTAGGACATTCTTGGCTTGTAACATAAGCTCGGGGTCGGTTGTGGTATATTTGGTTACATTTAGTGACTTTTTGCCCTCCTTGACATTACCGCTAATATTTCTACCTCTTTTTGTTGCTTTTGAAACCCCTATTACTTTTCTGTTCTTTCCTACCTTATTTCCCTTTTTTTTAGATGTGACTTTTATTTTTTTGCATATTTTTTCTTAGAAAGCTCTTTTCTCTCTTTTTATTCATTTATTTATTTAATTTAATTTTTCAACTATTCTTTCATTTTTTTAACAATGCGCATCTTTCTCTTACTTAACTTTTCTTTTAATCACCCAACTCTTTTCATACCAATTTTTGGGTCTTCTCTCATAATAGCCACCCTAAACTCATTGATGGGTTTTCCATGAGTTGAGGTACAAAATACCCGAGGTCGAATCAAGGCTAAGACGAGGTTACTTTCTGCATTAGCCACCCTCAACTTAGGCTTTTGGCCTAAGTCAAGGTGCAGATATCCAAGGAGGGAGTGGGGCTAAAACAGTAGACCATCGGAAGGCGAATTGGTGAAAAACAAATTGGTCTATTACAGGCTCAATATGTTTGGATTGAAAGGGACAGTTATTTCATTTAGTCAACTTCCTTTAGGCTAGATATTGGCTATTTTGAACAAGGGACTATGATCACTTCCTAGATTCTAGAATAGATTCCCTTCGCAGGACTAACGGGGCAAGTTCTAGTTAGGCACCAACAATTGAACACTCGAATATCCTCACACTCTCTTCGTACATCATTGCACTATAAGACTATCAGTTTTCCCAGTTCAGGTTTTAGTTGAATGTCATGCAGTGGGTGCCTATTTATGTCATGTTTAGATACAACACATTCAACTTATCTTAGCCTATATATGCAAGTACTACCATGGACGGGGCATCATTTTAACCATCATTCTTATGGCATTCATTTTTCTACACTTGTACTCACTAATACATGTCTGTTCGACAGAAATTTAAGCAGTCTCTTGGGGAAAAAGAACACAGGCAAGAAAACCCTAAGAGAGGGATTGTCAGTTGGGATACCCAAACTTCACCTTACCACTCACATTCCATTTTCCCCATCCCCAACAAAAAAAATTTCAATTGTCCCCAATGCATAAAAAATCAAAGATACAGGGTGGTAGGTAAAGCAAAACTGTGGCACATAGCGCCGAAAAACTCTCAACAAGCGGGTGGGTCTAGTTTCCTAGAACCTGCAGGATCAGCAATTGGGCCACAATCAGTAGTGCCTACATATCTAAGGATGGGACTATCAGTTGTTCCATCCACCCTTATATATGCATCATCAATAGTGCTCCTCGCTCCGCTTTCAGTCCTAGAGCTTGATGCCCCAGCCTCTATCTCTTGCGCCCTCATCTGGCATATCTCCTCATCTACTAAAGAGGCCCTTCTAGCCTGCTGCAGCCCCTTTTGCTCTCTCTTTCTTGCAGTAGACTCATCACTGACCTCAGTGGTGCGGCTGGAGAAGTGCCTCTTGGTACGAACTCGTGGCTTGGGTTGTGGCTCAGCAGGGACCTTGAACAAGGCCTCTAGCACATTTTCCTCATCTAGATCAGTGGGAGTAATCTCTATCTGAACCCTCGTATATCCAACATGGAATCAACATCGGATCGCAGGTTGGTCAGCTCAGCCAGGATGGCAGTGAGGTCAGTATCGGGGACTGGTCGTGCTAGAACACGCAAGTCGAATGCATCAATGCATTTGTGAACAACCTGAATTTGATGCTCTGCCTGTCTGGCCACCCACTTCTCTATGCGGTCCTCTGCCTCTGCTTTAGACTTCTACATCCACGACAAAATATGATGGAGCAGGGTGGCTATCTGTGCCTCTAACTTCTAGACTCATACTAGAGGAACTAATGTTGCACCTGGTGGCGTAGATCTAGATGAATTACGGCCCTGGTGGCTGCATGTGAGAAGGAGGACGGAGTGGGGTCATCCCCTTGGGCTAGCTCCCCTATGTCTACCAAATTGTCGCTTAGTGGGGGAACCTTGATTCGGAGCCCTCTGCGGGGTGCTGCCACATTGGCCTCATCCCTGATGAGACCTATAATCAAAGTCCCTGTTGTCCAATAGAGTGTATCACAGTACCAAATTCACAGTCCAGCGTCCCTACAGATATGGAAGATAAGACATGGAAATGGGTAAGTGGTGGAGGTCTTGAATGCCCTCTCGTGTACCTCCGCTAAAATCATCCGTGCAAAGTCTATCTTAAGCCTAGTAACCAATGCTGCCACCATGACCGCCCTATCCTATTGAAGTACATTGTCGGCCTTTGTGGGCGATAATCGGTGTCGGACCAACAACCAGAAAAACTTTGCCACAAAAGTGAGGGTAGTCTTCTTGATGAGCCCTCGGGGATCTATAACCAAGTCAGCCCTCTCACCATCGATCGCTATATATTGAGCCAGCCATTTTTTACTGCCTCTCGCTTCTCCGCAATCCTCTGAAATTCACCACTGTGGACAATTTCCCACCTGTAATCAAACTTTGAAGTATTGCGGCTTCACTATGAAGTGGAGGTGGGGCCATATATAAATCGGCAGATGGTGGTTTCTGATATGTCAACCTAGCACCCCCGGACTAATTTAGAGGTGAGAGGGTCTTGTTTGGCGGGTTTTTCCCGCTTATCTATGGAACCTTGGAGCGTGGCAATGTAGCAGGCATAAATTTCATGAATAATCTTGTCCTATAACTGTCCAAGTCCCGATCCATACAATCGCATTTGTGAAGATTAAAGAGTCTGTGGACCTCTAGAACTGTGTGCAAACAAACTATGAGTACTCGACGCTTCTCAGTGACCAGCCGGGTCATCACCCCTTTCTCATCAAGCATTTTAGCGTCTCTATATACTTACCACTTCCCCTCTATGCACCACCTCTTTGGTTTATCAGCAACCGTAGTGGGGTCATCCGGTCGGGGTGCAAGTGCAGCCTCTGAACTTGTGGACTCATCAGATGAGGCTTGTTCTTCTTGATCCCCTAACTTGGCAGCTACATGGGAGTTAGAACCGGAGGCAGTGGCTGATTTAAAGCTTGAAGCTTGGGACGACCCTGAACCTGAAGTTGTGGTAGACTCGGAGTCAGATGTTGAGCCCCCTTATGAACAAGAAGTAGCCCCGGTTGGTGAGCCGATCAGTGTTTGCTCCTCATCAGATTGAGAGGCAGTGAATACGTTGGGGTTCACCTTCCGGGTAAGCCCATAGGTATACTCCATGATGTGCTTGTGAAAGTGGAGTCGTTCATCTTTTCGGTCGATTTTGTGATTCTTGACTGTGAAGTTGATTTTGAGGTTACCATTATTCTTGGTATACCATTTCTTTGCAATAGGCGTGCACAGGTCGATATGGTAAAAGGGCAGATGAAATTTAGATTTAACAATGAAGAAGCAACTTTCAATATTTGTAGGTTCATGAAGCAGAGTGGTGAGATCCAAACTGCATGTGTTATATCCTACAAAGTTGAGAGTGTATTCGAAGTGCAAATTGAAGAGCGACTGGGTGTTGAGGCACTAGCAGCGGTCATCATGAATTTTGACAGTGATGGTATTCAGAAGTATGATGCTTTAGTGGCTACACTTGAACGAAATAAATATCAGTCAAAGCCGAATAAATTGGAGTTGGATATGAAGCATCGCAAGTCTCCACCTACGAGACCATCTATTGTAGAGGCTCCAAAATTAGAGCTTAAGGCTCTAACACCTCATCTGAGGTATATGTTTTTGGGTAAAGATGATATTCTTTCGGTGATTATTGCAGAAGAGTTGAATGGGCAACAAGTAGAGTGCTTAGTGGTGGTGTTTAAGAAGCGCCAATATTTGATACGCTCAAATTACACCTCCCTAAAGAAGCATAAGTGATAGTTATCAAGTAAAGAACCCAACTAGTAGGTTGGGGTTGATCCCACCAGAAAAATGGCTTAGACTTAACTTTAACCCACAATTATATCAATTTAGTCAATGTCCATCATTCTTTGGGTTCTGGTTAGTGTTTCTTGGGAGAGTGCCCGGTTGGCGTCGGTTCACAAGATTAGACAACTGATTCATCTGTAATTCAAGATGGTTTATCGAGACCACATGTGCATCCACCTTTTTTCCAATGCCAGATAGGTTAATTCTCATCCCCTTGACATTCTCATCAGTTGACTTAAACCTCCTCATCATCTTCTGCAGCATATCCTCAACACGTGACATACTAGCTCCACCGTCCCTAAGGGCATCATCCTGATTTTGATAGGAACATATGGCCCACCCCGTTCATTCACGTTACCATAGTTGTTTCGGTTGAAGTTGTTGTCGCGATTGTAGTTCCCATCTTGGACGTATTGGACCTCTCGATTGTAATTACCATAGTTCCAACCTTGGAGCCAATTATCCTGATTGGAACCTTAGGCGTTTGGTCAGAAACCCCGCATTTGATCATTAACTGCATATGTATCCTCTTCATAGTAATACTCATATGTCGATTGTGGTGGTTTCGCCAAATAGTTCACCACATTAACTTTCTATTTGCCTCCTCTCATATGCATCATGACCAACCCTAATTCAATTCTCATTTGTGTTATTCTTCATGAATCTCATCTGCGGTTGAGTTGTATTAGCATGTACCGTGAAGGTGTTTTGCCCAATGTCCGACTTTCTAATGCTTTAAGATTTATTGTTGCGAGATATCTTTTCCAACTTATCTGCAATCTAAGCATATGTGCATTCTCTATAGGAGCCACTCGCAATAGTATCAAGCACTGATTTGTTGTTGTCATCTTGACCTCTATAAAAGTAATCCTTCAGTGACTCATCATCAATACGATGATTCGGGACACCCCTAACGAATGTAGTAAATCTGTACCAAGAGCTACTCACCAACTCCCCAGGTAATGCCACAAAATTATTCACCTTATCCTAGTGGTTGAGCTTCTTGGACACTAGATAGTACCTTGCTAAGAACACATCTCTCAATTGATCCAAAGTAAAAATACAGTTGTAGGGAAGCTCAGTCAACTATAATACAGCATCTCCTGTCAATGATAAATGAAACACTCGCAGCCCGATGACATTCATATCCAAGTCTGGCTTACCCACACAACTTTTGCACACCGACCTTAGCTTGGCTATATGTGCATGTGGGTATTCATATGGAAATACCAAAAACAAGCCCCTCGCGGTGAGCATCTGCATCAAGCTACTCGTCACCACGAATGTCTGCCCAGGGGGAAGAAGTGGTAGGACAAGATATCCATCAGTGTCTGGATTGGTCAGATTGCCCCTGTAGTAATCCTGAGGTCGTTGGGATGCTGGAGGTTGCACCCTCAAGGCATATCCGAACTGATTCTCAACGTGTGCCTGGTTATAAGCCTCAACTGGTATGGGAGGCTGGTGGCCTACTCCATCACCTAAATTCCCTCTATTTGGGTTAGTTGGGACCCCTTGATTCTCCATCCATCGCAAAGTTCAATTCAGTTCCGGATCGTATGGAGTGAGTGGTTCCCCTAGGCTCCGTGTACTTGGCATACACTAGAGCTAGAACTGACAGAAACAAAAAACAACAAAAGAAAAAGTAAAATTAGGAAATAGTTTATTAAAGTTCAATAATGTAGCTAAAATTAATCTAAAAGCCAAATTCCTCGGCAGCGGCGTCAAAATTTGATATGCTCAAATTACACCTCCCTAAAGATACAAGCGATCATTATCACGTAAAGAATACAACTAGTAGGTTGGGTCGATCCCATGAGGAAAATGGTTTAGACTTAACTTTAACCCACAATTATATCTGTTTAGTCAATGTCTTTCCGTAACAAGTACAGTAGGGATTTTTGTGAAACAAAATTTCTTCAATATTATGGTTAACAAGTGAACAAAAATAGACTTCGGTTGTTATCAAGATAAGAATGTAACTAGGGTATATTTGTTCCCCACAGGTTCATAACACAGTATTCCTAGACATAGCAATCCTTTCCTAATGTATTACATTCAAAGCAATAAGTTAGGTATCTCAAAATTTTTAGTCCGGCATCTAGAAAATTTTACCCTGCACCTTGGTCCGGCTACGTGTGTATAATTTACTAACTCTTACCATTACCTCATATTAGACATTATAATAGATGTATGGTTTAGTTATTACTTCGCACCAATCTACACTAGCCCATTAAACAGTATCACACTAAATCAATGTTGATAAAAAAATTTCTATTAACTACCTCCTTGGTCCGGCAAGTAGAAACAAGGCTAGTTCTAATGTTGGCTACCGTAAAAAAAAATTTAAATGAAAGAATTATCAATGCATGCAAAATATTATTCAAAAATTGCTTAATTGCTAGTTATACTTTGTTAATTACTCATGGTTCCCACAACCCTAGTTATGGATTTACTTAACTATGATAGCAATATCACAATTCATAGTTTTAGATGAAGAAATCATAAACTTACTTAACAAGAAGAATAAACCCGGAAAATCACACTTAAAATTCAAACCACAATCTTCACAACCGAATCCGTAAATCAATTAATTATCAAAGTTGAAAAAAAAATCCAATACACAAACTAGAACAAAAACAATAGTTTCCAACCCAAAAAATGAGGTTTTAATACCCTATATATATAAAACAAAGTCTTAATGAAAAAGGAATCCAAATAAGGAAAGTTTTCTTCAGGTACGCGGTTTCAATCGACGAGACATCTGAGAGAGCGCCGATCAATCAATAGCCTATAGTTTGCTTTCATCAGTCATGACTTAGAAAATATTCTTGCTCTCCGAAAGAAACCCTTTATGAATCAAACGACGAACCAACAGTACTGTATGTTGATCCATCTATGGGCCGTCGATGCTCCTCCGTAGCTCCATACTAAGAATCTTCAAAAATCAGGTACTGGAACCTTCTCTTAACCAAACTTTTGTTCACCAGTATGGTTCGTCGATAAGTTGACGGACCGTCGATTGCTCTCGTGGTTCCACACTTAGTCAAACTTACCTTATTTTCCTCCAATGCCTGAGATGCCCCCATCTACGATCACCACCTACTGTCCGTCGATTGAACGATAAATCGTTGATTGCCTCCATAGGTCTTTTCTGCACTTTTTTCAGTTCTCTTCTCTCTTTTCTCCCTAAACACCGTTTCTGCAAAACAAGACACAAAACCTATTAAAACCACTACAAAAAGGTTGTAGACATAAACAAATATGAAGTGAAATGCA